>JANSTQ010150889.1:0-11756 GCA_026167885.1 Bergia puertoricense
ATAACAATAACAATAACAATAACAATAACAATAACAATAACAATAACAATAACAATAATAATAATAATAATAATAATCTTTATTTCTATTGCGCTACTCAAAACCAATAGCGCTTTACTACTTTACGCAAACTAAAAATCTCGATTGGCTTAAAACACATTCCATAAATAACACTGTCGGCTCACAGTTTTCCAGTCTTAAAATTATCAGTGGCATCTGCTTCTAAATCGGCTTTCCATTTTCCATTCTTATTGTTCTAGAAACAAAGAAATGTGCTGTTCCTTTGGATATAGTGTTCCTCCTTCACACGTCCACCAGTATTGGTGGCGATAACCTGCAGAGACAAATACGGTTTGTCAGCATAATAAATAGGAAATTCAAGGTTGCGCCGCCGTGGACTCGAGTTGGTCTAATATCATACAGCAGCAACGCTACTGTAGTTGCCTCCATTGGACAACACTCTGATCCCGAATCTTTGGACAAAGTCATGAACACTCTGACGCTTGGTGGACGCAAGACAAACTTAAGTGAGGCCCTAAGAGTCGCTGCCACTGAGTTTTTTCCTTACGGCGTAGGAAGCACCAGGAACGTACCAAAAATTGTGGTGGTGTTAGTTGCAGATAAAAATTCCCCCGATTCCAATGCATCGCCCCCTGGGTTGGAAGCTGAAAAACTCTCTAGTCGGGGAGTTAATTTCTTTGTGGTCGGTATCGGCGCTGCAGTTGCTTACCAGGAACTTGAAGTTTTAGTAAAAAGTGAGAAAGAGCTTATCCTTGCTAAGGACTTTACCGAGCTCGTACCAAGGACAGGTCAACTTCTAAACAAGATCTGTAAAGCGACAGGTGAGTGGACACCTTATAGCACAGAATGAAAACGTTCAGCCAGATTTTGAAGATGCAGGACTATAATTTTGAAATTTTGTTGCAGCTGTACAGTACACCTATAATGCGTAGTGCCTGATTCTTAACCAATCTTCTAAACCCTTAATGATCTTTCCATCTCATCTCCAGATAGTCGGTAAAACCTGTTATCTTCCCTATAGTCCGGCAGTCAGATTAACAGTAGCCTGGGTTGAAGACTGTTCTAGTGTTTGTAACAATATGCCACCTAACATTAGAAGGTACAATCAGGCCCGTAGGCAGGGGGGGGGGGATGCGCGGGGTGCGCAGGCACCCCCCTCACGGCCATGAAGGTCCTCTGCAATTCTCTCAGGTAATCAATAAAGTTAACTATAAGAAATAATAATTTTTTCAAAAAAAATCATTTTACTTAACCTGTAAAACAATCACGATAATCTACGTGGTAAATACAATATTTGCTGTTAATGGAAAAATTTCCCTCCATAAAATTATACTCCCGAGTCCGCTATAATGTTGGCTCCCCTCCCCTCTCCCCACGAAATTCCTGGCTACGGGCCTGTACAATACTTTGTTCAAATGTTGTTTCATGACCAATGCCTATCTTAGAAGATCTAGCCAATCAAGTTACAGTGCATGAAGAACTCCGAGTAGTAAATATTACATATCTGTTTACTGTAAGAAGAGATTGAAAAAGAAGCAAGATTTTTTAAGATTAAGTACTGTGGTAGATATTATAAAATAGCGTCACCATACCTGAAAATTACTAATTAGTGAACTCATTCTAAACAAATTGCTCTATTCTTTGTCGGTTCTTTTTCAGTGAACATTACTATTATTGGCGGCTCTCTCTTCGTCACGTTGAACGCGTTGTCAAGCTTTGAAGTGAACAAATATATATATATATATATAAATGCTACTATCCATATATGGAAAACGCAATGGCGTCGTTAATCAAGCAAAACTAATGTATGAAATTTCAATTCTTCCAGCATAAAAGGATTACAGATATTACGGTAAATTAGTTTTCTTACTTTAATAATGTACGTGATGTCTACATAGATGGAGAAGCCTGTGATAACATCTTGGACCTTGGCTTCCTAGTAGATGTTAATCCACAATCACGTTCGGACCTAGCGAATGTCAGAGACTTCGTACAGCTGATGATTAAAGGGTTCAGTGTGTCTTTATTGTCAACACGTGTTGGTTTCATTATATCAGGGTCGAAGTTAGACCTGAAACTGAGTTTCCGTGATACAGAGAATTACGCTGCAATATTCAGTACATTGAAGGACCTAAGTAATGGCAAGAAAAGAAAGAAGCTTTCAGACGGTTTAACTCTGGCCTCTGAGGAATTGTTTAACAGAGACTCGGGATCAAGAAACGTACCAGGTGTTCTCTTGATTGTAACAGATAGAGATTCTGTAATTGGGACCGAGGCGCAGGTCTTCGCTTCTGCGGTACAGCGGTTAGAGGCAGCTGGTGTAGGTGTCGTCATGGTTCATATTGGTAAAGATCGTGAGGCGAATGACAAACGGTGGCTTTATCGACCGGTGGAACAATCCAAAGTTTTCGCTACAAACAGTTACAATGAACTTGGGCTTCACAACAAGGATATCAGACGTTCTGTTTGTCAAATTGGAAGTAAGAAAAAAAGCATTGACATACAGTTAGGTCGTAGATAATAGTGTTTAGAGTAGGGAGATTCGTTTGCATGCACTAATACACACAAATTGATAAACTTTTATCTTAAATTGTTAGCTTCGTTCTTGCTAGTTCTGGGAAGGCAACAAGCTAAAGAAAAAAAGATAAGCACAGACACAAACAGACAGGTTCAGGAAGATACCCTGGACCCTTTCATACTTTGAATTGATGTAAAAAGGAGAAGACAAAGGCTAATAAACTGGCTTGAGTTGAGGGAGTTAAACAGAATCATCATAATATGTCCTTATATAAGCAACAGCGATCTTGAGCGATGTTAATGTCTTGAGCAGTGATTAGAAATAATGTTATGTTTTGTGTATGTTTCAACAAACTTCGTCTCTCTTCGCAGAAATCAGGCAATGTGGAGAAGAATTCGACATTGCATTCGTATTGGAATCCTCTCGGATGGTTGGACGGAAAAATTTCCAGAAACAGATTAAATTCACAAAATTAATAGTGAACACCTTCAGACTTGGTCCGTCAAGCATCAACGCTGGCGTTGTTATGTACAGCTCAAGAGCTAGCGTTGGCGTTGATTTCAACGATGGGAAAGAAGTCAAATCTTTCACACGGGCGATTGATAAGCTTCAGTATAACTACGACGGAAATTCAAGATGTCTTGATCAAGGACTTGTAGTCGCTTCCTCCGATATATTCTCAACAGCTCGTGCAGGTGCACTTAAAACTGTTGTATTCCTGACAAACGGACCCACCTGTCGGAATTGGTACTCAGTGCCTCTGAGCCGGGTCGTCCAGTCGCTCCGAGAACGCTACATCCAGGTGATTGCTGTGGGTGTAGGAGAACGAGCAACCGATAGGATGCTACGGCAAACCACCACTAACCCAGCTGACATATTCCATGTAAACTCGTTTGATGACTTGGGAGAAATTGTCAGTAACTTGTCTGCACATATATGTAAAGGTGAGTGGCTACCTTAGAACATTCATCATCTGTACTTTTTAGGTAAAGAGATGCTGTGTTGTTTGGCGGTTACGTCATAGTAAGAATGATAGGATGGTTCCAAATGAGGAATTCTTCTTTAATTGTTAGCATTTTTGTAGATAAAGGAAGTATTGAAAGTTAGTTTACTCAAACTGAATTGACGTTCACCATTAAAAGGGAATATTTTGTTTAACGGGTAATGCACTTCAATTCAACCTTTTTCTTTATGTTTATGTTTATGTTTATAAGCGTTGAGCAATTCAAATGCTTTAACGTCAATTCACATTTACACTTTAGTAGAGGTATACTTTAGTTTTCTTTCCATGCAGAAAGATTATTTATAAGGGAGTTTCAGTAACGCGAACAGTATCGCAAGGGGAACATACAGCTGAAAATGTAACCTTTCGTCTCTACTTATTATTCCTATAACCTGTTCAGTTTGTAATTATTTTTGAATGGAAGTATTTGTGAAAGGAAGAAATCAGAAGCCTAGTTTAGCAGCTGAATGAACAATTACACAGAAATTTATATTCAAACGTTCATGCTGACCACAAAATCTTAAAGTTTAGCCTTCCTTCCTCTAGTTTTGGAGACGTTTGCAAGATGATGAGCAGCTTGGTACCTTCATAGGTTGTGTGCAGCTGATGTGACGTTCTCGTTGAAGTCGTCACTTTTGTTGTTATTTGTAAAAATTCCTTAAACAACGCGGGTGAACACAGTTATCAGTAAAACTTTAAAATGATTAAATACCTCTATACCTTTAAAGAAATTTGTCAACTTTTTTTTACTGTACTGTGGTAGTTTCCTTTTTTATAAATCAAACTCATAATATAGGTTAGACTTAATTTTCATGAATAAGTATTGTTTGTCTCGATATTAATTGTGTTCTCTCTTCTGTATCCTAGACTGACAAGAGTGCCGGAATGTGGTTTTCCAGATAATGTGCATCTGGCACTTAGAAATGTCTTCAACACTCAAACATTGTATATGAAAAGCCTGTTTAACTCTCATTCAATTGAATAGTAAGGCAATCAGTGACATCTAGTGTGACATTTAAAGTCCGGCCCAACTTGGCTTTTAAAAGATTATGTAGAACATCGTAAGACTACTCAGTTGCTAATAAAAGCTCGTATGCATCACTTATAGAAATAGTACGTAGGTACATGTGTTGCCGGTGATATTTGCTTGAGCAGTGAAAATATTTTCTACGAAGAGTACGGGCATCTTTTCTGTAAATTACTTTTCTCAAAAGCACGCATTTTGCACTACTATCTTACATGTATAACGATTAGATGTTGTTTAGAAGGATGAAAGAATGGATAAACTTTTATTTACTCTCGAATTTTCTTTCAATTTACATTGGTTTCCAGAAGTGCTAAGCAACAACATACTGTTTACAGTAAAGCTAAGGAATACACTATATTTGCAAATTGATAATCTCGTATGAAGGATCTCCCTTTTAAAGAAACCAAGGTCGGTCTTTTTTTCAAATCTCAAGGTAATTTATTCATGACACTGCCCATCAAATTTGAAGCCATTTTTCTCAAAATAATGTTTAGTTTTAGGTAGAAATTTATTATGTAAAAAATATGTAGTGTTTTTTAAGTGTTTGATCTCCTTGTATTTATCAATTCTGAAAGTTTTAAAATAAAGTGTTGGACCTTATTCTTCGTCTTCTGTGTCGCTTCGTTGTACAAGACCTCTTCGCTAGCTTGCCAAACGCTGTTTTGTCTCTTCTGGCTCTAAATTTAGTTTCTTTAGTTCTCTAGATTGATATCTGTCCCAAGGAATGACTATTCAGGTTGGAAATGATAAGATAGCTTAAAGACGAGTAAGTATATTTAATATTTGCAACACTGGAATATCGATTTTTTATTTCAACTGATTGCTTATTTAAGAATGCACGTATCATATGTTAGTATATATGGGACTTCTGCTTGGGGGTGATGGCTCTACTCTTAGCAAGCTACTTCGGAGTAATTATCGATTCCCATTTTCACGTACGGCTAAATCATGGCGATTACTTGTGACACTGTCTGTGGTATACAACACTGGCCTAGCGACAAAGTGAAAAAAAGAAAAGCAAGTTGATTTTGTCTGCAAATGCACGAGTCTTTAATTTTGCTTCCGTGGTCCAAAACTTCTGACACAACACTAATTAATCGGCACAGAACAGGTAACAGAAATTGAGAAAACTTTTAGTTTTTTATGCTGAGAAAAGATAATTTGTCCTAATTTAGAATGCCTTATATTTTTCAAAATCGCCTTTTTCAATTTCTGTCATTCGATAAATTCATCTTTGAGAAAAATGGAGCTTGTCTACCATGAAATTTAAAAACGTTAACAAAAAAGTCGTGTTTCCGCTTTATCAATCCAAGCGTTATCTGGTGAGAGTTAGAACCGTTATCACACCACGGACCTTGCATGTGTTGCTGCTACACTGCTGGCAATGGAAGATTCACAGCCAATGTCACGATCATCTTTGTGATAAGATCACGGACCTTGCATGTGTTACTGCTACACTGCTGGCAATTGAAGATTCACAGCCAGTATCACGATCATCTTTGTGATAACATTTTCCTCTGTGTCTAATTTAGAGCCTTGTTGTTACGCTGCTGGTGTAAAGCTCTACAAGTGATTAGCAAAGGCTTCCTCATATCACATTTATTGTTCCTTTCTTTTATGATCGAGAACCAGCATTTTTTAGGGTCGGTGGCAATGAAACTCATGTAATCATTATTTCAAACTTTCACAACCCTAAACTCGAAAAACAAACAGAAAAGAAAAATTGAAGTAAGCCTTCAGTCATGCACGCCCTCAACTCAGATTGTGACTCGCCGAAGAACACAGCATTGAAAATATAAACTCTTCCCTCGTGGTCATAAGGACAGAAGAAGCTATTATGGGGTTCCCGTTGAGATTATATACTAATTTTGTGGTTACCTAGATGTAACATAACAACCTGTTGGCGAACAGGGAACGACTTCTCAAAGGGACCCTTGGCTCTCAGCAAAAAATATTTGAAATAGAGGCATTGAAGCTCCTGTTTACAAAATTCGACATGAAAGAAACACTTAGAACTCTTAATTTTTATTTCGCGGAGACTGCCATCTTGAAAACTGCACTTATTGAGGTCACAGGCTTGGGCTCGCTTGTTAGGCATACATGGATGGCCAGTTGTGTTTACAGAACTCCGTAGCGTTCGACATTTTCAAGAAGATCTTCAAACAATATCGATAACTATTAATTTCAGTAATGTCAAAAACGTCGTTCCCAGGATCAAAAATACACCACAAGACTGTGACGTCAATAATTAAGTGCAGTTTTCTAGATGGTGGTTTCCACGATTCTAAAATGGTGGATGATTAGCAATTTCTGAGGGCTGATTTGTAAAACAGGACAAAGATAGCTGAAAACTCTGTCGACTTTTGTAAACTGGAGTTTCCATTCCCATTTTAAGGCAAAATGTTGCTGAGAGCCGAGGGTCACTTCAAGGTCACACGGCCTCAAAAATCAATTTATGTTCGTTTAACTGAAAATAAAAGTTTTGATTTTAAAACAGCTTTATTTGCAGAGAACGTTTTAGGCCGCCGCCTTTGTTGTACAATGTCGGTACACCAACATGCTGCCACGTACTCACATACCAAGTACAGTCAATTGTTCGTAGATTATTTGTCCAATACTTTGTTTACAAAATACCCTATTCCTTCGAAATTTCGATCATCATATATGCTCTCAGAGCACAGCTCGTTTGCAATACATTCTGAAAACGATCTGTAGCCAACCCTTCGTTTCGGTTGTTGAGCATTTATTCAACACAATTTGGGTTTTCCCATTGTTCAGGACAATGTACTTGGACAGCGAACAGTATATTGATGTTCTAGCGAGATACTTTGCATTTCTTCTTGATACGTCTTGCACAGCACGAATTATTTGAATTTATTTTTAGCCTTCGATGTATTTCCACTTATTTTATCAACATCTATCTTCTCCTTACAGTATCAAAACTAAATATGCTGATTGGTTTTGAGAGTAGGGTAACTGATGATTCTCACTCCAAACTCTCTAAAATGAAATGTAAAATTCTTTCAACTCGTTAAAAGGAAATGTATGAGGACAAGTATTGAGAATTTAACAACTCTTCATTTGACACTATTGGGAGTGAAAGACTTATAGGCTTAAATGAAGAGGAAGGAGCTAAGCATAAAGAAACAAGGGCATCAACCAATTTTAATCTAGTTAAATAAAATAACAACTTAAAGTTGAAGGTACGTTGAAAACGCTATTACTCAATTACTCTTCTATACCCAGTTATAAGTCCAAGAAATACCTCAGTTTTGTTACGCCATTATGTTTCGAGTAATTGACCTGAAAACTATAAACTTATTTATTTTGTCTTTGGCTATTAAAATGCTACGACAGGTGAATGTATACATAAAACCAGAGAAACGAGAGAAATTAATATTTGTAAGAAGTTTGTTAAGATGTACAAAACTTGAAATGTTTCTTAGTTATATAAGGGGTGTTTCTTCTATACAAAAGCGTCTGAGTCAAAAAAAACTGATGTTATTTTGGCAATTGTACCCTTTTTTAAGTTTTAGAAATGCTTCTTATTTCTAATTAGGAGTGTTCTTTCAAACATAACATACATGCAATCTACGTAATATAGCCTACCATATGACCAAAAATTTATAATGATGTTATATCGTCCCCACAGATCTTCTCAACTAATCTCTTAGATGTTCCAGCTAAAAGATCAAACGACCTTGCTTCTAATACGTCTTTGTAGCTTCCAGTCATTGATCGTAGTCTTTCAAAGTGCGCATGTGCGCCAGTAGCAACAACTAATACTCGAACACCCTTCTCTTCCAATGGGGCTACAGCATATCTGAGAGGAACGGAGTCAAATGTTCTCGTCTGATATCCATCACTAAATAAAACTACAACTTTTCTAGCACCAGGTCGCATTCCTTTTTGCGTAATGAAAAAGTGATTAGATGCAGCACGAAGAGCACGATCGATTCGTGTTATCTTGCCCAAATATGGACTGTCACCAATAGCTCTTCGTAGAGTAACATCCTCGTCATAGTCATTGAGTTTGATTTCCACTCTCGCTTTGTCGCTGTACAGAATGACACCAATGTGAGCTCCCTCAGCTGAGATGTCAAATGCGTATGTTAAAGTTTTGAGGAAGGCTTTTAATTTTTCATAATTTAGGAGACCAACCATTCCTGAGGAATCAACGATGAAACAAATGTCCAACATCCTTGTGCACTTTGGAGCAGCTGAGAATGAAAATAAAATTAACATACACATTGGTAAATTATTTTTAAAAATACCGTTTAGTCTGAGTAGGTGAGTAAATTGAGATGGTACCTTTTATCAGAAAACGTTGATATCGAAAGCCGAAAGGTTGGACGTTAAGCTGACGTTTCGAGCGTTAGCCCTTCGTCAGGGCAGACTCCTTTGTCTCCAAAGTCTTAAAACTGATGTAACATCTTGTGTGGTCAATAAGCATTATTATTATTATTATTATTATTATTATTATAAGTCTGCATTGACGAAGTGCTAACGCTTGGAAGGTCAGCTTTACACCTAACCTTACGGCGAAAAACAAACCATATCAACTTTTGTTTATTATAGCCCAAGTTAGGGCAGCTTAACGATAATACACTTGAGAAACTCTGATATCCCTGTAAGAAAATATATGGTATGCACAATTCGGACATTGAAATATGGAAAAATGTTGAACTTGTAAAGTTACTCCCAATGCCTACTCTATTCTGAGTGCAAACTCAGACTATTTGCCAAAACAGGTTAATAACATAAACGGATTAGCTTTCAAATTTGGAGTAGAACTCTTTAGTTTATATTCTAAACAAAATCGTTCGAACAGAAAAATCTTTGACTGTCTTACCAAAGCGACAGCACACAGTATTGCTACAAAGGTAATAGCTTCAAATGGTTTGAAAGTTGTTTCAGTCAACGATGTAGCTTATGACTTACTTGTAATTTCACACATCCTCCGTGACACCCTACGAGCCTGGAGTTTAAGGTCAGCGTACGTTTGAGAAGTGAAGATATCTCGGTCGTTCTGTGTGAGATATCGAAGATTATCATCCTTTGTTAGATTACTAATACACATGATCAACAGCCGGACGCCAATGTTATTTAACAGGGAAACCGCTTTATTTCCTTCAGATAGACTGAACCGTCTCTTCTGTCTTTCATCGCATACCACAAGCAGCACTTTGGGTGTGCCTTGGCGGGAATCTGCTCCTCCGTTAAATATCTGTTTGATAGACACTTGCAATGCCTCCTCAAGATTTGTTTTTCCATCAATGTTAGGAAGCCTAAGTAGAATATTATCAAGCCTTAAAAAAAGAGAAACATGGCTTAATAATATTGTTGATTTAATTGGGGTAAAAAAGTTTGATAAAATTACTGTGTAGGACAAAAATTTGGCGGGAATTATTTTGCGATTGGGCAAATTTTTTTGTATGGCGAAAACAAATTTTTGCAATTTGGGATAGCCTAAATTTTCTGACGGGAACTTTTTGTTGTGATTTGATGGAAAATTAGTCACAGTAAATAAGAGAAAATGGCCAAATTTTATTGAATTAGTAGGGACGAAACGCGCAATTATCACACTCCGTGTGTGTAAAACAGTTGAGTTTTGCACTGTGCAGGATAATTAGGGTTACCGCTTGTTTTGTACTTCCCTTCGAGTTCCTATAGTAAGTAACTAAAATCTTGTGAGAGACTATGGTTCGGCATTAAAAGTGGAAATTTTAGTTTTGTATTTATGGAGTTTATTTTTGCGGGAACTTTTTTTTGCGGAATTGTTCCAAAACCCGCGAATATCGGAAAAATAAACTCCCGCGAAAATATAGTTCTACACGTATTTGTTTCAAATGGCTGATCAAACTTTTTCACCTCATATAAATCATTTTAAAACTATTAAACAAAGATGACACATAATATTGTAGGTTATGATCTCAGAAAAATTGAAAATATCGACAAGTGGCTGCGAATTTCTTCGGTGCCTAAAATGTCTAACGTTCAGCAATTTCACTGTTTTTTCTTGCTGCATTTAGAGTTTTTGTTAATTTCTATAAAGATCTAGACGTATTCAGAAACTAAAAAAATATATTTTTTTCAAATTTATAAAAACATGTCATAATGTACTGCATGTGGGAATGTACCAAGCTGGCAAAACAATAGACTTAATTACACATCACAGTATACTGCACCTGAGAATTTACCAAGCTGACAAAACAATAGGCTTAATTACACATCACAGTGTACTGCACGTGAGAATGTACCGAGCTGACAAAAACAACAGGTTTAATTACACATCACAATGTACTGCACGTGGGAATGTACCAAGCTGACAAAAAATAGGCTTAATTACACATCACAGTGTACTGCACGTGAGAATTTACCAAGCTGACAAAACAATAGGCTTAATTACACATCACAGTTTACTGCACGTGGGAATGTACCAGGCTGGCCAAAGTAACTTTTGCGTTTAAAACTACAACGTGAAAGGTGCAAGTATCGGTTTTGTAGCAAAATTGAATGTTAATCATAAACTATCTCACTGTTAGTTTGTCTTAAAGATTATAGAATCTTGTACCTACCAGTTGCTCAAATAAAAACATAAAACTAATTTAAAGGCAGAAATAAAACAAGTAAGGACAATTTCAGTAGCCGTTTTGGTATCCGCCATGCCACATCCTAGAATCTTGAACTCCTAATTATTGACTAGAGACACCAACAATTTCTAAGAAACTCACCTTTCAATACTAAGAAAATTTGTCAAATGTACAACCATTTGTGGAATGGTGCCATAAAGCATCAGAGCAAGGCGACTACTCGTAGAACTAATACGAAACGATTCGGCGACAGCTTTGATGAAGCCTTTAACCTCTTTGAAGTCGTGCGATAACATACTGACGGATGAGGCAACGAGAATGCCAATGTCGAGAACGTTACTACAAGGCTCGATATCTAAAGAACAACAGGTATTTAAATAAATTAAAGAGGATACCAAAAAAAACTCCACCAAATGTCTGTCCATCTGTTTTGGAATGTCATGAAGACAGGTTGAGGTTCTATACAGTTACAGAGATAACCTTTTTTAATAATAATAATAATAATATAAACTAATTACGATTCTGAGCCGGTGATTCCACATTATATTGCCGGCTAGTTGGGAGAAAATATATTACATATTGGCGGAGTGGCGC
>JANSTQ010150911.1:1738-11753 GCA_026167885.1 Bergia puertoricense
ATTGTTGCGACTAGAACTAGTGTCATCGAGTGAGGCTAACGAGGCCCATCCGGGAGTGGCAATTCCTATCACAAGGGTTTTCTCTGTTTGGTTGATAGAGCTTCGTTGTCTCAGCTGACGGCTTCTTTCATCAGCTTGGCTGTGAACCCTCTCCCCTCTCCCCTCTCCCCACCTGGAGTTGGTGCCCGAGGAGACAGTGCCATCTGCTGCAGTGCTTAGTTTCAATGTTCAGCACTCCCATATCAAGTTTGCAGACATCTCTATAGCATAGTTTTGGCTGGCCAACTGTCCTCTTGCCGAGAGCAAACTCAACCGTAGAGAAGGTCCTGTGGAATCGTCCATCCTATGGACGTGACCAGGCCAGCGCAATCTATAAATGTCTGAGCTGTGTGTAAATGGTGGGTAGACTGGTGTGTGCTCGGTGTACGTTGTCCATGTCTCGCCGCTGTAAAGAAGAGTATTGATGACGCATGCGTTGCAAAGTACCGCTTCACAATCAGTTTGGGATTCTGCCCAGTAACGCTGGACTTCTTCAGGTGTTAGGTACACTGGCCGAAATGCATCTTGGGAAGTGACGCAACGACACGTCCCAAGAGTGTGGTAGACGGAACCTCAACCCACCCTTCCTGTTTTGTGTTGTTCACAAAAAATTTTTCCAGTAATAGATTTACTTTTTTCACTGTATAACCACTACTGGATGAGTGATCTTCACCAATTTGTAATAGTAGGTTGTTCTTTCTCTCCTTGTCCCAGCACTTTGGCCTTTTTTCTGGCTGATGGTCAGTCCAAACTCCTTGCAGGCGTGGGAAAATTGGTCCATCTTGCTCAGAATTTGTTGTTCAGTGTATTCCTCAAGAGCACGGAGATAAGATCTCAAAGGACGAACCCTTGTTTGACTCCGCTGCCAATATTGAAGATTTCCGACAAGCCGCCGTCAAACTAAACTGTCCCCTTCATGTCCTCATGGAAGGACTTGATCAAGCTGCGGAACTTCGATGCGCTCAGCCAATCTATGTAGCCTGAAGAATATGACGTGTGCAAAAAGACTTGCTGACAACGCTAAGGAGAGAGATTCCTCTGTAGTTGCTGCAGTCGCTCTTGCCAACTTTGATTTTGTAAAGGGTGACTAATGTGGCGTGGCACATGTCTTGGGGAACGCTTCCTTCCTTCCAACACTAGCGGAGTACTTCATACAGGGGACCCAGTAGTGTGACCCTGTTGTCTGCATCGAGTTCCGTCAAGGTAGGCAGACATTCAATTGCGTCAAGCGCTGAGCTGACAACAGCGTTCTCTCTGAAGTAGAGTTCAGAGTAGCGCTCCACCCATCTCTCCATCAGTTGACTTTTGTCAGTGATCATTTCCCAAGTGGCGGACTTTGTTCTGGGCAGAGCTGATGGCTTTTCTGAGGTCATCATACATCCTTCTAATGTTGCCAGTTGTAGCCGCACTCCGGATGTCCTCGCTGAGCTCTAGCCAGTAATCATTGACGCAGTGCCTGGAAGTCTGTTTGACTTTTATGCGGGCACTTCTTAACGCTTGGAGAGACTTCTCATTTGGCGACCGCTTGTATTCTACGAGGGCAACGCGTGAGCTCGCTGGACTTGGCATGAAACTAGTCAGTGTTCTTGGCAGTTTTCTTTCCAAAGGTTTCATACGTAGTGTTGTACATGGCCTGTTTCTCTGTGGTAGAGTTTCTTTGCTTGGGGATGTTCAAGGATTCTTCCAGAGTCTTCCAGAGACTTCTCAAGAACTACATTCACCTGGACGATCAACCAACTACAAGCACATTCAAATTCAATATTAATAATGAAATAACTTTAGCTAACTACTAATAGATAATATATGTCATAATATAAGCGTAACAAGAGTTGTAACAGTTCTTTTGTCATCGCCCAGTGCGTTCAAAAGTCGTACATATATGGAGAACATTGCACGGCTGTGCGACGATGTGAAATTTATTTTTGAGTAATGAAAACAATATTGTTTTGATACGCAAAAATGACGGTTTCATACATTCAAGCAGCCGTGTTATGCTCCTACCTTTTATTAAAGCTTTAAAAACCTTTTGAAGATTTTAGAATTGAAAATGTTTGGAAATTCACCAAAAACTTTCAGAAACCTTTTGAAACCTTTTGAGATTTTAGGAACTGAAAATATTCGGAAAAGTTTTCTAAAAAGTTTTCAGTAAGCTTTAGAAACCTTTTAAAAATTTTAGGAACTGAAAACGTACGAGAACCCTCCAAAAAAGTTTCAGAGAGCTTAAGAAAGTTTTAGAAAATTTTGAGAACTAAAAATATTCGGAATTCGATATCCTCACTAGTGAGATTATGAAAATATTCTACTGGGGTCCCGGATGTAGTCCAGTACGAATTTTGCGAGTAGTGTATTTGCCGTTATAACACTTGTCACTTGATAAATAGAGGATGTTACATGGCCGCGCGGAGCGAACGAGTTCGAGATATTTTCAATACGAGAAGATAGTGTTCTGTTTATTATTCATCAAGCCATAAACTATTACTTTACAACCTGGAGAAGAAACCTTAAAGGGAAGTAAAACTGAAGAAAACAACAAACAGCCCACTTCACTTCACTTTGTGCTTTCACTAAAACGAAAGCATCGCACACCAAAGCTTTCGCGCCGTTCAAAAAACTTCAATGATTTGCTTTGTGTGCACATAAGCACTGAATATTGGCTATAAAAAAGGGTTAAAACGATGTCTAAAATTGTTGGAAATATCGTTTAAACTTAATTTTTGATCGGCCGCTACCTTTGCGGGAGAGAACTGACGAAAGACAGCATTTGAATAATACATTGAGTCTTTTTAAAAGACAAAAAGCTACATTCCTCGACCTTCCTCAGGTTGTTGTTCAATGGCAAGCAATTGATTACTGGGAAGGGTTCCCTTTCATTTATACCGTTTTTGTCCAAAATTGCATGACTGCAAGGACTATTGTAAAAAAAATTCTTTTTTCGTGTTGTGTACTCCTGTCTCCGAAGTGTCTGTAATTTGGGTGCTTGATTGCCGAGTTAATTCTTCCTCTTGTTCCGAGCTTGTTTTCAGGCTCCTGAAAGCTCCTGGCTTTTTTGCTTTCTCAATTGGAAGAAAAAGGACATGTTTATTTCCATCTAACTTTACAAACATTGCCGGTTAATTTTTCTTTCGACGGGAGATCTTTGGGCTTCTTTTGCTGAAAATAAAAGCTACGTTGGTGCGTGTTTGACAGATCTAAAAGTTGCCTGATGTTCTGCTTTTTACCTGTGACTGCTATATAGAGACCTGGAGACGTTTTTGATTTTGTGTTGCTATGTCATTCTGTTCTTCAGTTCTCTCTCATGAATATTGGAATACTTTAAAGAAAAACGTGTTTGACAATATTATTTTAACCTTTTAACTTTAAAACATCTTTCTTAACTGTCTTAAACCAGATCAGTTTTAACATTTTTATGCTGATTGTTGTGTATATGGTTCTTTGATATTCAGCTGGACATGTTTGTGGTGGAGTCGCCAACATGGTTGGGAAACCTTAAAGCTATAAGGATTGGTCGTGACCACAGTGGTCAAGGTATAATAATTAACGCATGCTGAAGGGTCTGTATAGCTCTCAAATGTAATCCCCCTTATTAATATTTCTCTTCATTTTCGACCATTTAAAGCATAAATGCAATAAAATGAATCATTACTTGCTACAGATGTGATAAATTAGTAACATGTAAAATATCGTATTTGAATTACATTTGTAGGCAGAAATTACGTTTGTGGATTGTTCTATAGTCGCCCACAAATCTAATCCCTGCCTACGGATGTATTCCTAACTAATGCAGCCCCAGTCCCTTTCTATAACCATCAGTTGGCAGTTTATAGCAGACATACGCGTATACTGCGAACACGTTACGCAGTAGGTCATGTGATTATTTCCTGCTATAAAAGACCTGATTATTTGATTATTCAAAGTGTACAGCCCTTGTTGCCCATATAAATATAACTTTCCCCGTTATTTTTCTTCTGATTTGACTGTTTAAAATACTATCGCAAACGAATGATCTGCTACTTACTACAAATGTGATAAATCGATAATATGTGAAAAGTCGATAATATTAATTAGATTGCATTTGTGGGCAGGGATTATATTCGTGGTTTGTACCAGAGTTGACTGTAAATGTAGACTTCGTGTCGCGATAAAAATATAAACACAAAAAGCGTTGAGTTTCGCGGCTCTCTTTCATTTATCATCAATTTAAGGTGTGCAAGCCAAGTCTATCTTCTATACAAAGTCAAACTAAAGTATACGAGCTGAGAGACAGTGAGTAGCGAGCCAATGAAATTGCTGGAAATCCATTATCCAGTAAAATACCATCAGATATACATTTGCCATCGTGTTACATTTTGTAAAAAAAGATTGTCTGGAAATCGCGAGTGTAGCTGTTTTGGACATATGATATGCGTATTAAAAACATTTCATTTTTTGTGTTCCTATAAGGTAATGGTTGGTTTTTGGACCGAGTATACATTAGAGAGGGACCTGGTGCTAGTCATGTCAGCGAGTTTCGTTGCAACCGATGGCTTTCGTCACGTCATGATGACAAACAAACTGTGCGTGACATTTGTCTCCATGGCGACATCTCAAGTAAGTTGTTGAGTGGATACCTTGTTCTTTCGAGTTAATTTTAAATGTTAAAACAATTATTTCACAAGCGCGCTGTGGATATACGTTGACAGATGCAGTAGTATGATAGGGACCGAACTAGCTTATTTTCGAGCTGAAGAAATGCTAAGGAAAATATTATTTTAAACAAACAAGTGCTGCGGAATGAATATCAATTAAATCCACCGTTGAAGTTTTTGCTCAAACAATTGACCTGTGTCGCGTACGAAAGATCATCAGTCTGTGATGTTACTATACTACTTGATCCAAAATTATTAAAAAAATTATTTTTAGATTGCGGTTAATTAAGTTTGTTTATATAAGAAAGAAAATACCACACATACAAGAAATGGTTTCAGTAAGGTTATTTATTTTAATAAACAGGCCTAAAAATTCTGTAAGGTTCTAACTTACAAAAAGATGGCATGCAATAATTGCATAAATGTGAACACTATAACTGTACAGACAATTACAATGTTGCTAAATTAAAAGGCCAATCAGTAACTGATCATCAGTAGGATACCTAAAACGTGTAGAATTCTGCAACTGGTTTCGGCTCCATTAAACCCTAGACCAACTGTAGACCATTTTAGGAGCCACAACCTTGAGAGGACAGCTACTGAACAAACGTTAGTATGGGTAAGGAAAATTAAATGTGCATAAACGTGCGTGTGAACAAATATATTGAAAAAAGTTTGACCCGGGGTTAACACTGTTAACACATAATTGTGTTTACTTCGGCTGATATTTCGGGTTTACTTAACTGGATTTCATTAGAGTGTTTCAACATTACTTTATCAAATATGATGCAACTCGAAGAACCAGTCCAGGCATGTAACTCCCTTCCTGGGAGGCTGGCTACGGGCCTGAACTGCTTAAGTTGCAATAAAACATGGGAAGATCATTTCCCTTATCATATCTTCACCGCATTCATGCATGCATTTGTTTCACGTAACCTCTTTTACATGTACAATTACCTGCTGTGTTAAAAATTAAAAAATATAAAGGTTAAACTTAACTTTTCTAGACACAATCAGTGACTGCTATTTAACACATTTGACACTGTGTACATGTGTATAGAAGTTAACGATATCGTATCGGATCTCTTATGACTTTCTGAGATATATATCCGGGTCCTTTTGCTTCTCAGATGTAGAATTAACTGACTTAATACTAAACAATACAGCGGGGTTTTTTTCTTGACATACAAACTGCGTCGCTATTTCAAAAGAACTGTAACGTTTGTCAGAAATAAAGGTTAAAATACTAATTATTAATTTATGTTAATTTATTTTTTGACAAAGGTTCATCAAGTGAGGGTCGCTGTATTGATGAATAGATAATAAAACTCGAGTTCCACACAATTGATTGTAACTAATAACATCATTTAACACAGTGTGTATTATGTTGGTCAGTGTACTATATTGCTTCTAAAGCAGGGTTTTTTGTATGGACGTAGACTAATTAAGTAATTAGCAATACAGGATCTTTTCTCTATGAGAGTTATTATTCCTAGAGGGGAACGACTCTGAAACAAAAAAATGCATCAAAACAGCCACAGAATGGCGTAAAAATTCACACACTTGAGGTAGGTCAACTCTATTTTCACAGTAAGCACAATACTATCAATATAAGGCGATCGTGTCTTCGGTCATACAAAGTCTTATAAATGATTATGCCATTTAAATATAAGCTAATACGACATACGTACACAAGGTCTGTCGAGCTCCAACAAGCACCCACACAACGTGTACAAATGGCATCAAAATATGCTTGCGAAGCCTGTGATCAATTATTTCTCTAAATTTCTCTTCGACCCTGTTTCGTAATCAGAGTGGGCTGATCTACCGGTAAGTTGGGTAGACGGGATTACTCTGTTAGAAGGGTCAAAAGATACCCTGCTTTTATACATGCAAATATGCCACCCCGCCTGGATGGAACAGCCTCATACACGTGTTGGATTATAGGTTTTTGATGACTGCGTATCTCGCACCATAAACACGAGAAAAAGTTGATTATGAACTTTCTCTCTTCCTTTCTTCCAGTCTTGGTGTAGGAAATCGGCGATTATTCATTTATCGTTCATGTCTCTCGGTAGAATCCTCAGCGGCCAGCGCCGCTAAAGTGAAACTTGATAGTTCAAAAAGTTCTCCCGCCTGCGCGCATTTACATGGACAAATCTAACCAAAGTTAATGTTTCTAGTTTGTAAACAAAACGGCAAAAGACATATTTAAAGACAAATCTAACAAGAAGTGAAAATCCGAAAATGATGATAAACGACAATATAACAGATAAAAGCAATTCAATTTCAGGAAAGCTTGGATTGAAACCCGTAGAAAAAGTTGCTGGAAACCTGGAAAACTTTCTGAAGATTTGTTAGGAGAGCGAAAAACACTAAAACTAATCTGAGTAAATGTGAACATGAATATCTGTATTACAGTAAAAAATTCTTACAACATATAGCTGATTTCCGAAAAAGCCATGTAAAACTTACAGTAATTTAGAACTTGATATTAAAAATATAAATACCATATAAAATATCAAGTATCAAAAATTCTATCTGATCTGTTTTTTGAAAATGCCAAGACACTCTGTGTCTCGCAATGCTGGAGAAGGGAGTGTTCCAAAGTTTTACTCCATCGTAACTGAAACGTTTCTTCATAAATTCTGTGTTGGGGCAGAGAAGAAACAATTTTGAACTAGCTCTTCTTACACCATAAATTGTTGTATTTTTGACTTATCAGTTAAACAGTTGTGATAGACAAATAGGTGCTGTTTTGTACTTTAAACATGATAATTGCTTTTCGTATAGCTTTCCTTTCTACAAAATTTTACCAACCCAATTTTTTCAGGACTGTCTCTGAGCTGGCATTAAAGTCGGCTCTCGGAATCAATCTTGCAGCTCTATTTTGGAATTTTTAAAGTTTTTTGGCGAGCGTCTTCCGAAGGTTTGGTCCCTTATTTCACTACAGTAATCTAATCACGATTGAATCAAGGATTCGTAACTTTAATAAGCGATTTGTCGAATGCAAATGGTATTAACCTTGTTATTGCGTCCAGTCCAGAGACAAACTTTATGGACATTTCTTTAGTGTCTTTAGTATGTTCAGTCAGGTGCTCATCAACTTCTATCCCGACTGTTTTACTATGAGTTACTCCTTCTTGCTGCTGGCAAGGTCCGCCGTCTGAATTTTGATCTTTGTTTGGAAACAATTAGCATGTTTTCTGTTTCTGCAGCACTTTTAAGTATCTAAAAATGCAGCTAATTGGTTGTGAGCCAATTTCTTATTTCATTCAGTTCACAGTTTGCCCTTGTTTCAACGTCAGTTTCACCTGCTTCACTGAATGTTTTATTAGTATCATCGGCAAACATACATTGAGAAGAAGACTCAAGACAGTTGGGTTGGCCATTTTTATAAATGAGAAAGAGTAAGGGCCAAGACTCTATCCTTGGGGAAATCTACAAGTGACAAGTCTTTCAGTAGATTTGGCATTTCGCACGGAGCATGTCTGTGGCCTATTTGATAAATACGAATTAGTGAACTTTTTTTATGCCGATAGAGTTACAGTTTTTCAAGTAATATTTTATGATTCATAATACCAAAATGCTTTTTTCAAGTCAGCAAACTATATTGAACAGACCGCGATCCATATTTATAAGCCACAAATTATTTGTGGAGTTAAGTAATGTAGTCATTGTCGAATGTAGTTTTCTAAAGCCAAACTGTTCGTTTGACAGCAGGCTATGTGTGCCGATCAATATACAATATAATATACAATATTGTATTCTTTCCAAAATTTTGTTTACGTCGATGGGAAGAACTGAAATGGACCTATAACTTTGGGGACCATCTTTGTACAGGGGGCTAAGCTGTGCTTTATCCATTCTGTTGGAAAAATACCCGAGGTAATGATTCTGTTAAATAACATTTTCAAAGAGTGGGAGATTATTTTGGTAACCAATAAACTTTCAAAAGTTTTACAGATATCCTATCAAAACCAGTTGCCTTAGAGCTTGATAATTTTCTTAGAAGTTTAAGTACTTTTGTTGTGCTTGTAGTTCGGAAATCAAAATCAAGAGAACTTGAGGCCCGTTTACACTACACCAAAAAATTGGAATGGATCGAATCAGTAAAAAGTGGGACGGATCCGGTAAAGTTTTTCGTGTAAACGGCATTTCATCCATTCAATTTTTATCCCTTCCGTTTCAAAAAAGGACCATAGACGCCTGTGGTCCGTTTTTAGAACGAAACGAATAGAAATCTGTTCCGTACCCGCTCCTTCGCTTCCTTTTCATCGTGTAGAACCGCTAGAATTTTTCTGAGCCAGCTGTGGACAAAGTACAACAGTTTATCTTATAGCGCATGCCTGAGGCAGGGCTGGCTTTACGTTTTGCTTTGTCAGCAAAATGGTGGATACACGAAGTAGGATGAGATCCAGAATGAGAGCTGCAGCTGGAAGAAAGTTAGGAAAAACAGGGGAAAAAACAAGAAATTACGAACGAATGGAGAAGAAACTGACAACTCAGTTTGGACAGACGATGAGGTTGATTTTTTCGCTGGCTCAAACCGCTCCGGACCCTCTTATCGAAGCGTGTAAACAGTTGCGTACCCGTTCCAAACCGTCCTGATCACGGAATCGCCTTTTATCCGATCCGTACCTACAGTTTCCCCGTGTAAACGGAAATTTTTCGTTGGGTATGGTACCTTTTTCTATCCTATCCTTTCCGTTCCGTTCCGTCTTTTTTCGTGTGTAAACAGGCCTCAACTGATGTAATCTTTAAAATTGATTTCGGAATTGTCTTCTATATCTCAGTTTTGCAATTTTGGATCCAATTTCAGCGAAATAATTATTGAAGCATTCTGTGATATCCAGAGGAGATGTAACAGTCTTGTTTTGATTTTCGTTTGTTTATAGTTTAATGATCCGACCGTTGCGTTGCATAAGGTTGTTCATTGTCTTCTTGGATCCTTTGGGATCACTAAAACTCATTGTTACACTTTTTGTGATCAAGCTTTACAATTCTTAGTGTGATATTCACCTTATTTCTTAAGATTTTGTGCTCATTCCAAATTCTTTGTCCTTCGTAATTATAATTTTCGCTTTGTTTCATTTCTTTTATGGATCTACTCTTTGACTTCTTTCGTCAACCAAGAAAAATTGTCTGTTCTCACTGTTTGTTTATCAATCACCATCATAAATACATCTTTCCATGTTGATCACAATTTCCTCGTTCTTACTCAGATGTTCAATCTTTGACCATGTTTTAAATCTAACTGAACATTTTGCCGGTTAAGGGAGCTGTCATAAATTCCACCCGGGAGGGGGCCGGAAGGAAAAGTGCTAGGCCATGAAGTTATTATTGACAAT
>JANSTQ010150944.1:0-11751 GCA_026167885.1 Bergia puertoricense
CCCCCCCCTCCCCTCCCCTCTACTTTTTTTAAAATAAATAAATAAATAAATAAAAATAAAACCGCCCGCCCGACCATAAAATTTCGGAAAAAAGGATGCTAACCAACTAATTTTTTTTATTTGGCCTTAGAGGAAAATAAATATTTACCTGTTTGAGTGTTTCGTTTTCTTTTCAATCTATGATTAAACTGAACGATTGCTTCCCTGAATCCCATTCTCATGGCCAAATCAACGAAAATATGCGTCCAACAGTTGTTGCCTTCACTCGTATATCAATGGTATGAAGTTTTGAGCATACATGTCCAAACACATAGAGAAAGGTTGATATAATTCGTATATCCGTCCGCCATCTTGAATTTGTTGAAGAGCCAAATATGGTCATGATTTCCGTTTTGGGAATAAATAATCAGAAAGGCCACCTGATTGGCCAATGGACGTCCGCGTGGAAAATTTGAAACTGATCAGAATCAACGATCAAATGCGGTCAATTCGAATGCGTCAAGCAAGTTTTGAATGTTGTGTTTCTAGAAATCGTCGATAATTTGAGACCTTTTGCTTTTCAGACTCGCTGTCTTTGTGATTTACTAATAGTTTTTTAACATTTAGCGGACATTTTTTCAACATGGACCCGAACTACGAGTTCGATGCGCCGATGTATGTTGATTTTCGGAGTACGCCATGCGATGACGATGTTGACTCTTGGTTTGGTAAGTAGCTTGATTGTCATAAATACCGCTACTTTTGCTTTTTACTTTAATGTAGGTTTTCTATAACGTTCTAAAAATCTTCTGGATTGGTTTCTCTTAGATTTTAGAACGGGTGATGAAGGAGGGATTGTAATGGAGGCTGATTCTATTGAGGAAACTGCCGAAGTCGATGAGAACACTGTTCCCAACGGTGACACGATTGTAGGGAAACAGGAATCAAAACCAGCAGAAACCATGCAGTGTAAGAATATAACGGCAACGATTGATATGAATGAAACTGTTCAAGACAGCAATAATGAAAATGTTCAGGTCAATATGAAAAACGAAAAGACTGTAGATCCAGCTCCCGAGCCAGTCAAACCTGCACGAAAAGTGCCATCAAACATCTGCGCCAGCACTGAAGAATGGAGACAAAAGACAAAGAACATGCGAAGGATTGTCGGTCAAAATCAACCGTTGAAAGCTGTTCATCCCGTGGAGACAATGCAAAAAGTAAAACCAGGCCAAACCGAAGAGAAACAAAACGAGAAACAAACTACCAACATAGATCCAAACAAAAAGAAAGATGATCGAAGGTAAGTTACACAGGAAATCACTTTGAACTGTTTAGACACGCTTCATGAAGAATGATGTCTTCAGGACTCGGAATCAGTTTCATTCTGGTTGTCCAGAGACAAACGAGACCCACAATTTGGTTGTCCCAGTCTGGAAAACAGCACTTGAGTGATCTAGATCGGTAGATGTCCGAAGCCAATCTTTAGTTATCTGGAACAGAGGGACATGAGTAATTAAATTGAGCCCTGTGTCTTTTTTATTGTAACAAGCCAGGATAATATGACATTAACTATATCTCAGTTAGCGTTCAAATAAAGGAGACAAGCCTTGTCTAATTAATGAAAGGCGGCTGAATTTTTAGCAGCCTAGAATACCGAACCATCGCCAAAAAGAAATTCGAAAAACAATTATAAGTTCCATTAAATATGTCAAAACTACATATTTGTGGTATCTTACTTTTACTTTAAAATTTTTAATCCGCAAAGGTGGTAGCCATTACGTGGATATGAGAAGTGCTAGTGCAAATAAAGTTATAATATGTGCAGTGCAAAACTATTTACAACAGAGTGTAATAGAACATTATAAGTCTCGCTTTCTGTCTTTGGGCTTGCAAACAGTGCCCCAATTCAATTCATTGAGCAAGCATGTGACAGTTCCCTGTTCCAGTTTGTTGTTTACTTAAGCCTTTCAGCAGTTGCTTTTCTGCTTCTTTCAGAGCCATTTTCTTATGTTATTGGAAGGTGGTATAAAAACCAGTACTTGCTGACAGGCTTTATAATAAGAGTTTCATTGTCTACATTTAATACTACTGTCATTGTAGCAGCATTTCAATTTTTTACTCATATTTCTCCAGAAGTAGACCAACTCTGAATGCAAGGAGGTCAGTTCGTATTGCTCACAAACGAAACTTGGTATCCAGTTCAGTTGTGGGATCCAACAAGCGAGACCCATCACCATGTGCCAGTTCTCGGAAACGTCATCCTTCTCCAGCCCCATGTCCCAGCCAACGAGGTCGGCAACCCTCTCCATCCAAAAAGGGGGGACATCAGCCCTCCCCCTGTTCAAACCCACGCAGTCGACAACTGTCAACCTGTTCAAATGCCTCTCTTGGGAGCAGCTTTGTTTCACCACAGAAAAAGAGAAAGACAACAAGTGCACCTAAGCCTCTAACTGTCCCTACTTCACCATCTATGATGAGGTATATACCTAATACTCTTCGATTTGATGGTCTAGCTTGGTATCCCATTTACAGCAGATTTTTTCATACTAAAAACTTTCCAGTTTCTCAGTAGACTTTTTTCATATAAAGTAAATGAAGCTCTTTTTTTTTAGTAAGACTCAAAGTTATCCTGGACAATCTTCAACATCACAAGTGTGTGAAGTGAACATTTCCCCTATTGTTATTCGCATACACAAAAATTTACATCAGTGGTAAAAAGAATGATCAGCATCTGATTAGCTCTTTATTGGCCTTAGCTCAAGATTGTGATTTTGGTAGTGTTTGAATACTTAAACACTTTATCACTGCAACATCTCAACATACTCTTCAATTTTATAATTGTTTAATGCAAATGGTTGTTGTTTATAATACTGAAGCATTCCACAACCCAGGATTAGAAAATAGAAGCAATAGTACACATGCTTTGATTTGCTGCAGTTGTGTGCTCTAAAACTGGATAGAGCCACAAATTACGTCATGTCACGCAAGCATAACTTCCTGCATATGGCAAGAACAAACTTTTCAAAGTCAAATAAATCATTTTTAAGACATCAAATTGATTATGTTTTTAGATTACCTATTTTCTAAAAGGAATAAAACAGTGTTGCATGTGGCTCTATACAAGAATAGAACACGGAGTGACGTAGTAGGGCACTCGAAAAGCAGAGAGAAAACTTGTCTTTGCCTCGTTTTCTCTCAACACTTTTCTCGTGTTCTACTACGTCACTCCGTGTTCTATTCTTGTATAGAGCCACGTGTGACACTGTTTTATTCCTTTATTGTCCTTGCATCTCTTGAAGTGTGTGGATTCTTTTATATCCCTCAATTGAATATTGAGACTAGACCAAAGGTTTGACATCCCTGTCCAAGATTGTGGGTGTTGTGAAAGAGCACGCAAAGATCAACCCTTGACCAGGCTGTGCCTTGAATCTAGTACCTCCTTGGAACAGGGCTTGACATTAACACTGGCCCAATGGCCCCAAGGAACTTTTTACCCCTTTGGGCCAATATATAGGCTAGTAACTCTTTTAAAAAGTCAGTTAGTTTGTGAATTCTGTCAATGAGAAAATATTTATTATAATCAATTTTTTGATGAACAAAATATAAAAACTCAGTCAGCATTGCACGGCAATATTAACTCAGACAGTGTGAACTTATGACATTGATCAGTGAAATTGACAAAGATAAGATTGCGAGACCACCATAATGTCAAATTGACAATGCTTTATGCTGAGCCCTGTGGTAGTAATGAAATCGTTTTTATCAATTAATAAAATAGCATGTTCTTGATGATCATAACCACGTGGGAGGGTCAGATGGGAAAATAATTAGCTAATCATTGTATCCAGTCCATAACTCACAGGCAATAGCCTGACTTGTCTGGCCTGAATAGTCATTCAGTAACTTCATGGTTTTTTCTTATTTCCAAAACAGGAGGGTCAACAACAAACCTGTCAATGTTTCATACAAGTCCAAAGAAGATGAAGAACTTGAGATAATTGCCAAACTCCAAGAAGAAACAAAAAAGAAGATTGAGCAAAATGAACAGTTTATGAAAAAAGCCCTTTCAGCACAACCGTACATGCCATACAGAGGTGTTGAGGACAATCTCACCTTCCCAGAAGAGTTCCACTTTGCAACGGATGACAGAATCAAGAGTGTACCTAAACAAGAGGAGAAAAAGAAGGACTTTGTTGAGACCCTTCGACAACATCCTCCATCACCGGTAAGAAATCATGGTTCAAAGAGGATGTGTAAGCCACACACACACTTTACAGGGTTCATATGGGTCCTTAAAAACCATGAAAGTCCTTAAATTTTCGTTTTCAATTTTAATTTAAGTTGTCAAAAGTCCTTATTAATAAAAAACATGAAAAACATAAAAAAATGCCCAAGTCCATGAATAGTTCTTAAAATTTATTTTCAAAATTGAAATGGTGTATCAGCCCCCAACCCTGAGGGCAATAACAGACTACATATTAATTGCATTTTGCTCCTCACTAGACCTTCGTAAATCACGGACCTACCATTCCAGTGCCATTCCAATTCCATGCAAACTCAGGTGATTCCCGCAAGAGAAAACTTGATGAGGAAAAGGAGAAGCCGACAAATTCATATGTGACAATGGCACAACATATTTACAATTTCCAAAGTGGAACCCCAGAGAGATTTAGAACCAAGTCTATCAAGGAGCAGAATGAAGGCCCTGCTCCAAACCAAAATAAGGTACCTCTCAAATTAACCCACCCAAGGACACCAAAGCTCTTATCAAGAGAAAGAAAGCGACCAGTGACTGAAGGAATTCTGACCCGTGATCAAGAAGAGGAAAAGATTGCTGAAGAAATGAAAAAGTAAGACATCCTTTAGAGTCAAACTTAATTATAAGAAATACAGATTAAAATGAAATGGTTTTCAATTGATTCCTTAGTTTTTACTGACTTTGTTTACAGTGTCAGTGTCTACTTCACTTCGCATTTGACCAGACAGTGGTAATGACACTTTGATGCATGCTTGCATTGCATTTGTGTGTTGACCATCATGTTTCTTTGTGTTGTTTTTCTTGATTAAAATTTGGAAAACTGTGCTTGCTCTTTATTTCTTATTGGCATAGGATTTATGTTGGCCATGGGAAATCTGGAATTTTTAATTAGTGATGGACAACAAGGAAAATTATATTACTCAAGCTGTGTTTGAAAAAAAGCACAAAATTATTTTATTTTGCAGTTCTTGTCAAACAGTTTTGTGATCCATCAGTTTTTAAGATAATATAAAATTTTTTGGTTATTTTAAAAAATCAACTGAGAATTCATGCAACACATTAGATTTAAAAACTATGTATGAATCATATGATTCAATTTATCAATTATTGTGTGAATTGTTTTATAGTTACAGGTTCAAGGCAACAAAGTTTGACCCAAGAATTATTGAAACGAATGGCTGTTACGGAATCAAAACAGTCCCTAAGAAACCTGTGACTGAGCCCCAGCCATTCTCATTTGAGTATGATCAGAGGGCTGAGCTACACAGGCAGAAGGAGTTAATGGTTAGTAAACATCAATATAGCTGTTAAAAAACTATAAAATAATATATAGACTAAGATTAGGGGGTAAATTTTTCAAATACACCAGTCTCAATTTCTTTGGGGGAGGGGTCAAATTTTGCTTTTTTGTTTTTCAAAGAGCCGGGGTAAAAATCAGCAGACTGTGGAACCTTGTGAGTAATTTATTCAACGGATTTGCAAGGGCACAATTTCTAATTAATAAATATTCTTGTAAAACTGCAACTCTGCCCTGGGACATATTAAATAATTGCTCTCCCAAAATATACGGATTCAGCTGAAGTAATGTTTACAAACAAACATTTTCAACTTCAAACAAAGAAACCTTTGTCTCTAACAGCCAATCAAGAGCTGATAGACTCATTAATAACAATAACTGAAATCCTCCTACAGCATTGATAGCAACAGAACTGCACTAAAGTGAGGGTGCCCTGTGCACCACAGGGAGCCCTAGGTATAAGGAAATCACTGACTTTTCGTGAGTATAGATAGAAACAAAACCACAAGATCACTTTTTTTGTTTTCCACATGCGTGCTAAAATCACTTGAAGATGAAGATAAAAGTTTACACTCTATCTGCTCTACTAATTAGAAGTTTAACGGTGACATACATAATGATTAATGATCGTTCTTTTCAGGTTCAAGAACCGAAGCCAGAGCCATTCAAGGCTAACCCTGTCCCAGACTTTGATCAAAAAGCTTTTAAGCCTGAACTGAAACACAAAACTTCCGAAGTTAAGCCATTTTCCTTTGAGGCAAGAAACAAGGAAATACTTGAAAAGAAAGAGGAAAAAATCCAAGCAACGTATGAAGAAGAAAAAAAGGTACATGGATTGGGTGTTTCTAAAAAAAGCATGTTTTTAACGAAGCGAAGCAGAGTTGACTACCAATTATAGAAAACAATAGTGATTGTTCTGTTAAAGTATAAATTTACTGTAAAAACGATTGTGTTTTATTTCAACTAATTTGTGTCAAATTTAAAACATTTTACAAACTGAAAATCATTGTCACTCGCGCATGCGAAACTTCGTCAATTTGTATCGTTGCGTATCACCGACCTCGACAAGGGTTATAAAATGCCGTGTTAAAGACAGGCAATCGGATTGAGTTATTTGGAATAGAACATGATAAATTTATACTAACTTAAAAATGTTATACACTGGATCTTATACCTTTATTTCAACACCCCGTAATTGTTACGTCTAACTGTCATTAAAAATATTTGGAAAGATAAGAACTTTCACTATTCTTTCGTTGTTCCCTGCTGCCGGAGCGTCGCCCGAAAGACTTCTTTGTTATCCAGCTCCCTCCCCACTTTCTCTTCCTTACTTGTCTCTCAAAAGTTTCATTTTGTTGGAAATTTGTTTTGTGTGACCGAAGGAGCAATTCAGTGTGTCCAAACTATTTATACTGATATCACCAAGTTACAAGCCGCCAAACAACCTCTTATAGAGGGTTGCTGTATAGAAAGATAAGATAGTTTGAAACGTTGTGGCAGTTTTAATAGGCCGGACCGACTGGGGAAAAAGGTACAAAGATTTGAAGCGTTTTATCCTCGAATGAACTGTATCAAGCATTTTATGCGATAAGTTTCAAATACATGGGCTTCGAAATATATTTCTTTTTGCATTAGGTTTGAAAAGTTTCTCCCTAGGTTTCGTACAGGTCATAACGAACCTCGAACATCAAGCTTTTTTCCAACCTAGCTGTTGACTAGATAACTAACACATGTGCCAAAGAAGTGTGTTTTCTAAAAACTTGCTGTGGTTTTGCAGGCCCGAGAGTTTCAGGCTCGACCCATTCCCAGCTTCTCTCCACCAAAGTTGCCGACCTCTTCCAAGCAGTTAACAGAACCAGTTCCGTTCAACCTGTCATGTGATTACAAAGGAGCAGCTAAGGCTGAAAAATGGATTCAAAAGGTATTTCTTATTTCGCTGTTGTGTTCTATACAGCGTTTGTACGGTCCATGAATTCGATCTTTGTCTTTTGAAAGACTTGAAAACCGTGAATTTGACTTTAGTCCTAGAAAGTCCCTAAAATATCACTTAGAGCTAACAGTCACCATTGTGTTGTTCTGGTGGCTTTCGTACTCAAGAAAAAGGCCATCAGCGTATATCTAGTTTAAAAAAATCTCCTTTCACGTGTGAAATCTTTGTCGAGATTTGATTTGAATTTTGATTACCTAAAGGTTTTTCTTCTGTTGGTTTTATGTAGACTTATCAAAGGTGACGGAACTTTTTCGGTGAGAAGAAACGATGTAAATAGCTTTTATTACATGTGTACAGCTGAACTGCTCCTTGAATTTACTTTACATAAAGTTAAATAAATACAAATTAAGTATCTTAATTTGAACACTGGTGGTCTATCTGTCTTGATATATTTACGTATTCAAAGTTTAATATCGACGTGTTTTGCGCATTTTTTGCTTTGTTCTGATTTGTTAGTTAACCCTAAAAAAGACCTTGAATTCAGTACCTGAAAAGTGAACAACCCTGTTAAGATTCAGTGAAATTTTGTTTTGGGCTGAGAAGTATTTTGTATATTTTATATTTGAATATCGGCGCAATGTGTAACGGAAGGAACGTTATCACGCCATAAAACGATAAAGATCGAACAAATTCAGTTGCTGTTCTTTTGATTATAAACATTTTGCGTTTGTTTGCACAGGTGAATCATTACCTACAAGTACAATTTAGGATAAATCGAGCTTGTCTAGTAAATTTCTAAGATTATAAACGAAATTGAACTTGTGAAGCAAGTTCCATTTGGAGCCAAAGGAATTGAAATTGGGTGTGGTTGATGAACAACTTCGAAAAAAATTATACCTTTATTTCAAAATAAACTTTCTTGTTGTAATGGTATATCTCTATCGAAAATGTAGGTACAGGAAGAACTAAAGGAAGAGAGAATGAAAGCTGTGTTCAAGGCCCATTCAAGCAACGTGCTGTACAACGTTCCCTTTGTGCCCAAGAAGTCGCTCAAACCTGCTACTGAGTTTGAAGAGTTCAATCTGAACACGGAGAGGCGCCGTCAAGCAAGAGAAATATATGAGATGGCAAAGCAAGAAAGAGAAAAGGCAGTCGAAGCAGAAGCACTGCAGAGAGACAGGGAAAGAGAGGAAGAGGAACGTGTGAATTTAATTAACTTGAGAAAGCAACTCGTCCACAAGTCAAACCCCATTAGAAAATTCACCACTGTGAAGATTCAACCCAGTCAACAACCACTCACATTACCTGAGTCGCCCGCTTGGGCAGAAAGAAGAACAAAGAAAATGCGAGTTTAGCTAGCCATATTTTTATTGTCGTTATTTCTTGTCAGAATTGATAACTCGAACAAACTCTTAACCTGGAAAGACAATGTAAATAACTGTATTGCAAATGCAACGCTCTCACCAATTTCACGCTTAGTTTTGTTAATGTTTTCGCTCAAAGGTTGTCAGAATTTTAAATATAAAGCTGATCATTATAAGATCGTTCTTCTGGTTTAGAAGCACTTCAACAACAAACCTATAACACAAACACAGCATTTTGCCTATGACTTGCTGTTCGACTCGTTAAAACGCCTGCAGAATTATCGTTGTTTACGACGATAATCTTGCGCTTTTCATTACTAAATTAATTTTTAGTAACATTCTGTAACACGCCGTGTTGATAAAGCATGAAATTAAGTGCACATGGTTATTGGTCGGACATGAATGCGTTTGAAAGATCCGTTTTGGCTCACAAACTAGACGTGCACCAATGGCTTATTTTTTCAATGCCAGAAGTATCTCTTCGTTTGTCTGCACTACTTACTTGTTTCGCATTTTATTAACGACGGAAAGAAATAAACATTTCGTTTAGACTATAGAGAAATCAGGGAATCTGAATTCGTCTCAATTGTGTGGTTGACCTGACATAATTTTGTGTCTAAAAAGAATTTGAACGGATAGTAATTATTGTAAAGTTCAAGTATTGAAATGTACTATGTTTTTAACGATTCCTGTAGTTTGCTTTTTGTATTGAATGAGCAAAACAATCAAATGTTTGCAAGCTTTTCTCCTAGCACCGCAAAAAACAATGTGTCTTGTGCTCTGACAACTATTTTTTCATTTGCTACACGGTTGCAAGTCATGAGAAGGATTTTATTTACTTGGCTAACACTTGTACTTTCTAATGAAAAACGTGGACGTTGTGTTCGTCAAAAGTGGACTTGTTGCGTCGATGGGTGAAGCTTAGTCGACTTGAATTTTGTTTACCTAAAGGTTTTCTTTTCGTAGTTTTATTTAGACTTATCAAAGGGTGGCAGAAACTCTTTCTTTGAGAAGAAATGATGTAAATAGCTTTTATTGCATGATACAACGGAACTGTTCTTTCAATTTACTAAACATAAAGTTAAGTACACACAAATTAAGTACCTTTGAACACTGGTAGTTAATCTGTCTTGATATGTTTACGTTATCGAGGATTGTATTTCTAATCAGTATAACGACATTCCCAATAAAGTGTTGATCACTTTGGTTTATCGACGTGTTTTGTACATCTGCTTCAGCACAATATTTTTATTACTATTTAGTAAATAAACGCCCTCTACGCTTTTTTTTATCGAGCACGAATGTGAAACCTTGAGGACACTTTTTCAGACGAGGGCCTGTATAACACCATACAAAAATATCGCAGAAGGGGTTCTTTATTTTTTGAATCAATAATTTTCTCAACTGGAAAGACAAAGCGCCCGCGATTAACACAATGAAACAAAAAGGCAAAATTTGTCTAGTTCTTTGTATTTTGTGGTATTGAATTATCTTTGTCTTCTTTTCCGTTGCCGCTGTTCCCAACCTACAAGCTGAGTTTTCGATCATACAGCAAAACCAACCAAAAATAAAACAAATTTAATTGCTTGCCAGCGATTGCAGATACTGGCCCTGCTGTATCGAAAAATATTGGCCCTGCTAGCGTGTATCACGTGATCGATTCTGACCAATAGCATCACGCGTTTTCACAATGAAAATTGTTGAATTATAAAATAGCACAATTTTTAAGCCTTTCAGTCCCAAACACGCCATATGGCGTATTGCTAAATTCTCGTAAACTGTCTTTATAGCTTCCTTGAAAACAGGTTGGGGGAATTTTGTTTTCATCTTAAATAAATTGTTGCTAATGATCAATTGCTCTAATCTTATTACCAAACAACTTATTTTATGTGGATAATGTAAGGAGAATTTACATACTGATAAACTGGCTTGGGCTTGAAAGGGTTAAGGGTATTTTCCATAATCGAGTATTATTTAAAACTTGATTCGAAAGTGGTATTACCGGGGTTCGTACGGGTCCCGGAAATTCTGGAAAATGCTGGAATTTTAGACTGAGTCATGGAAATCCATTGAAAACTGAACTGCAAACTCTGCACTGGATTTGTGGTCTTAGTTTTGTTTTACTGGCTTGAAAAAATACCCCAAGTTAAGTGTTCCCTCAACAAAAAGCCCCAGAAAACACTGGATTTTTAATACTGGTGGATGTCTACCAACCCCGTATTACACGTGTATTAATGATTACGTAAGAGATATTGCTGCTAGCAGCCAATCAGACTGCGGTAATTTTATAGCTTGTATAACATTTCATTACCTTATCTTTGATTAAACCGCATTACACTTTTACTCTTTTACTCATCGTAAGATATTAGGGCTGGGACGAACAACATTTTTCGCCTGTCTAAATAACAATCATACCATAAGTATGAGACGAAACTACAAATACTAGATCGCTAGTCTTACTTTTTTAACTTTAGAGTTTTAGTCTTTAGTATACATACTAGTTATGCAATGCTTTCTCCTGGGATACCGCGGAATATGCCACGCGTCACTTGTATTTTCCGTATACACACGAGCCTTTAGGAGGAACTGTTCGGAAACGTTCGCAGGAGTTCAGAAGTATCGGAGCTCAGTGATCTTGGGAAGTCTTCAAAGGGACGCCAACATAACTGTTGCTTGCGCATAGTGACCGGAAAGCAGAGTGGAATATTACTCATTGCATATCACCCGTTACATACCGCAGAATTTGCAATGGCTTTCCTGGTATTTTCTTTGGCATGGGATAAAAAGGAATACCCTAGGCCTTGACGCTGTTTGGTCGGGTTTGATGTATACATGTTTATATTTTTGCTTTTGATTTTTTAGAAAGAATAGGTTAACTCTGCGTAGCCGTAAATAATACTGAAAACAACACTATTGGTTG
>JANSTQ010150955.1:0-11750 GCA_026167885.1 Bergia puertoricense
AGGGGGGAGGAGGCACCAGCCCCCCAATTCTCGGGCCAAGAAATGATTTTTTTTCTGCAACACACACTTGCTACTTGTCCCCCGGGGAGCATGCCGCTGGACCCCCTGTAGGAAAAAGAACTTGCGCGCGAATTTCTGTCTCTGAGCTCCCGCCGGCACTGCATTACCATTGGTAACTTGCAGTTTAATAACTAAAGCTGACCTTCTCTTTGCACAAAAAGGCAACCATGTTTTTCTTTTGTTAAAGTTAGAGCTGGGGGAACTGCTATTTTGGAACGAGAGCACAAAAATTGGCAAGAATGCGTTTAACCCGTTATCTAAGTTCAGTTTAGGACGGTCTAGTGGAATTGTTTTGAGCATGACGCACTAAAGTTGCATGTAATGGTCTTCTAAATGTACTCCTTGTGGAAAGTAATGTTTCAAAGACATTTCAAATTTAAAGGAATTAACGCAAGGATTTCGTTCACAACACAGCGGGTTCGGCAAACTCGATTACAAATCATCGCACTCAAAATACTCTCGGATTTACGAATCGCTTGCGTGTTATCTGTTAAACTGAAATGGCATTTCATGCTGCTACGTTTAATTCGTTTTCTTAACTCATGTTTTCAGTGTCTGTCTGTTCACGAATCAGGCAAAACCTAATGGCACCAAACACGACACACGGAAACATCTTTAACTAATTTGGCTTGATAGAAGAGTTGGGCTGTGAAATGAGGTTTAGACATTACTTTTAGTAGCACAACATTTGTTTTACCCAGACACAATTGGCTGTCCTTGGAACTCAAGAAGTACCCAGTTTTTAATGGAGATAACAGACAAAGCAAGTTATCATTTCAAAAGTCGCAATTTTTATTCCCAATGTTACAGTAAAACAATCTGCTTCTTTCCTCATAGATTATTCTGACAAAATTTAACCTTATAAGCAAAATCAGGTTGTTCCTGCTTATAAAATACATGTATGAATTCATCAAATACTTCAAGCCATTAACAACGGTTCAAGTTAGTAAGATATGCTCAAATGCAATGTTTAGTGATAAATGAGTGAACTCAAAATACAATAGTCGATAACATGGGATGGCTAGGTCTACTACTATTTTACGTTTTTCATAGTAAAATTGACAAGTCAGTCCCTAAAACACGCGTTTTCGTTTCAGAACCTATTGGACAACACTCTGTGTGGCTCTCATTGTCAATGATTTGTGACTGACCAAGAAAACAGAAAATTGAAGAAGTGCTTTTTAAAGGAAACACGTCTAGTCGGAGCATTTAACTAGTCCCAGAATTTATAACTGAAACTAAGAAACTGGGTTATAAACGTACCCCAAAGCTAAAAATATATATGCAGTTTATCATTTCGTGAGCTTCAATAATTGCCTTCTCAGTCATGGCTTGGGTTTCTTGCACACGAAGGAAGGCTTGTGAATGAAATGACAATTGACGTCATTCCAGCCCGATCTGTACGGCCCCACGTACATAATGGCGCAACTCTCACTTCCACCGTAGTTATTCGGTTCTCCAATGAGCCAGTGACGGAATCCTTTAAGTCTCTTGCCGGTCAGCCATCTTGTGAACATTCTTCTCTCGTCTCGCTGGAGTCCTAACCAGATGAACAACTGGCCCGCGTTTTTCATTGCATACTGATGGACGAAATTGTTTTCCTCTGGTGTCAAGATGTCGACCAGTTCGGCTCCCAGTCTGTGGCATCCTGTTCGAGCATCGGACATACGCGCCGTGAGGTTGGCCACTGCGATGTAACAGGACTTGTTGAACTTTTCCCAGCCAGCAGGACATGAAACTGAAGTCAAAGCAGATATATGTAAAATCAAAATACCATTAGTTCACATCATTACCTTGCTGTTGAAGAGGACCGGCGGAAGTTCGGAGTCATTAGGGATGCTAAGAAAATCGTGCTTGTGCTGAAGACGCGAGTTTTTCGTTGAGGGGTCCGGGGGCATGCTCCCCCGGGAAATTTTGAGAAATTACACTCTCTGAAGCACCAATTTCGCCTATTTTGGAGGTGTCTTTGCATATCAGTTTTGTCTTCGAGCCATATTCCTGGGCTGCAAAAAAATCATACTTGGCCTGAAAACTGGAGCACCCCTCCTACCCCCACTGCTCCGCCGGCCTTGACGACGTGTCAAATGAAGACATAAGATAAAGTAAAGTTACATTATTTTGTTTCCCACTTGTCAAGTCTCGCCCTTTTTAAAAAAAAGGTTAGGCTTGCGAAGCAGTTTAGGATTTGTGTTAGTTTCACAAGGAAAGAAAAAGATCTTGTCATAGATGAAAACTCGAGGGATTTTGTCATTAATGGAGATAAGATGAAACTACCGTAGTTGGTTAATCTTCTCAAAATTGCTGGCATATCTAACAACAGGAGTACCGAATTTACTTGTTCACTTCTGCTGTCAATTAAGGGCACGCTTTCACCCAATATTCTTTGCGGTTGAAAAATACTTTTGTCTCGCCAAGGTTTGATCAACAAATGTAGATATAGCAGTCCTTGATCAGGTAAGATCGGGCATAACTTTACAACATATAAGTTGGTCTTACCATTGCACTTCACCGGTTCGTTAGACCATTCAGGCCCCAGGCACATCTGCTCGGTTTTCCCAACTGCTTCGTAACCAGGTCTGCATGCCCATTTGATGATGTCGCCTTTTGTGAAGTTTTTTTTCGGATATCGAAGGTAAGCGTGGCTAGGAATTTGTGGGGCATCGCATTCTAGTATCAAAGGAAGGAAAATTTCTAGTTTTAAGTTCAAACATATAAAGTGCATACCAACCAAATGCATGAAGGATATAGATTATCAAAGGGAACAGACAAGAAAATTTGAACACTGTTGTAGTTTGATTAACCATGCCCTAAAACAATGGTAAAGGGCTATGCAGATTACAGAACTTGTATACTAGTGTTTTTTACATGTGCATGCGTATAACAGATATTCAAAAAGACAAAAAGAATCATAAAATAGTAGGTTGAAAAGAGTTATCCTGGTAGAAGTTTTTGTGATATTCTTTTTGTTGCACCATAGAAATAATTGATTCTTTGTTTATCGTACTTTGTTAAATCGTTAAAAATAATTTTTTTTTAACTTTTGTCTTGAGTTAAAGCTATTGCCGAGTAAATGAATTCTGACACGCTTCCTCCAATTTCACCTCTGTCTTTTAGTGTTTGAATTTGCTCTCTGTGTTTTGTAAGTGCTGTTTTTCTTAATATCTGTTCATATTTTAGTTTCACTGTTTCTAAAGTGTTTTCGTACACACACAGAACCGAGAAGTGAACAAGTAGCTTAGTGCAAACCTACCAGCAGCAATGCAATCTGTGGCATAAACTGTTCCATTATGAGCGGTTGTAAATTCTTTGCCACAGGAAACACAAGCAGCCTGTCCCTGGTGTTGCTGGTAAGTACCACGTGAACACTTCTGGCACCTTATCCCTTCAATCCCGTATGACCCAGGAGCACAGTTCACTGCGGAATGAGTTGAAACAAAGCACACTAAACTCTACATTGCTGCCGAGCAATTACATGTAAGATTGAAACTTTAACACACAGTCATACATACATACATACATACATACACACATATATACGTACGAACGTACATACATACAGACAGACAGACATACATACATACATACATACATACATACATACATCTTTTGACGTTAATTGGATGGCGTCATCACTTATAATTTATGCAAAATTAATTATACAAATTTAGATATTTTCTGATAAAATTTGTTCTAATTTCTTCTTTTCCATTTTATTCTTAATTATTTTCTTATTTGAGAATGTAAATGCATGATTGCTACTTATTTCAAGAAAATTTACCGCAATTTTGCAAAAAAAATAATTTCCAAAATCCAAGATGGCGGCCAAGATAGCGGATTTTGTTGTGAAAAGACTGTTGCCATAACAACTTCATTTTTGTTAAGGAAAGTAATTAGCTAACACAAAGCTGTTAACATGCCAAAGCTTAATCTTTTATGTGTAACCATATGGAAAAAACTAGGGGCGGGGGGGGGCCATTGACCCTCCCCCCCCCCTTTGGTTAATTTGTTACAAAAAATACCTTGGTCGTCCGAATGTCAAGAAGTAACGTTTTCCATCGTTTTGTATTGGTTTCAACAATGAGCAACACAAACTGAAAAATAACTTTTTCAATTATAGCAAACAGTACTCATCGCAAAACCGCAAACTCTTTGCGTCGAATTACGTCCGTATCGAAAACGGCCGAACACGAAGCATAACAAGTAAGTCTAAGATAAGTGTGGTATTGATAATGTATTCAAAATGCAATATAATTTAGAACATACCACAAAGATAGCCATTTTGATAAGGATACTGTCCGGGGGGACATTTCTGCACGAGCAGTCGAGCCACCAATGACTGTGGATCAGCTATTAACAAAGAGCCGTTTACTGGTACAACAAAAGATCCCTCGATAATCTTCGTGCGCAGTGCCTCTAGGCTTTTTCCGAGCTTTATCCTTTCACGAGCATAAACAGAGACGGAATCAGTGCTAGTGACTGATAAATCTTTCCCTGATATCGCTTTGTTGTTTATAACAGCGACCACGTTGACACGCCCATTGGGGTAACTTGTGAAGTTTAACTTTGTAACTGAGCTGACGTTTGTCTGCAATGCCTCTGCAAGGATTTGAAGAAATCGTTCTTTGTTGAGTTTGTTTAAGGAAAATAGTTTAAGATCCCGATTACTTTGCTGGCTCATAGCCCACTCTGAAGTGTTGGATTTGGCGGTGGTGATATTAACTGATAACAACATTCTTGGCTCTCCAATGGACGCGCTTAGGATATCAACCCTGGCTGCTTTGCTTCGAACCGTTCCATGCTTATTCGAAGCTTCACAGTAATAATATCCCGACTCTTCAGTGTCCGGCTTTGCTTTATACAAAAACTTTTTAGTTCTGTTCGTGAGGATCTTCGTAACGGAAGAGTTCATAGGAGTGAAAAACCACGTAAGTGTTGGTGTAGGTATACCAGTGACGTTGCACACTATATAAAGTGGTTTCCCAAAGCCATGGACGAGACTGGCACCAGTCGGATGTTGGGATATTAACGGCTTACTTTCTACAACCAGAAGTGTATAGTTTGATAAGATGCTGCCAATATGATTGGAAGCCTTGCATTTGTATGCGCCCGAGTCAGTCGATGTGGTGTTCTGGAACACAAGTGTACCCTGTTTTGATTCCTGAATCACTTTGTCATCCTTGTACCAGGTGTATTGAACATGTGTAGTAGATTCTGCTTTGCAAAGGAGACTCGAATTCTCACCTTCAAGGACAGTTATGATATTCGAAGCATTGGATACCAACAGAGGTTTTCTGCCACATAATACTGCCTTGTCTTTAGACTTAGAAAGCAAGACCATTAACCTATCCACTTTCTCACGTGCCTCCCAAACACTGTAGTTTTGTGTAATTAAGTTGTGAACGCTGTTCTTCAGTGTAATGAGAGTTTGCTGGATTTGCATAGATTTTGGATCGTCGATAAATTCGTACAATCCAAGAAGCTCATCTGAAACTACGTCAATACAATCGCTTGCTCCAGCACAATCCGACATACCTCTTGCTTGTGGCAGGGTGTCTACCAGACCTCTCCAGCTGTAAAGTGTTTGGTTCCAGACAAGTGAAGGATCTTCCTGTGATTTATTAAGCGCATCGATCATATCATTAAAGGCACGTACCATTGATCTGCTTGTATTTCCTTGCGTGTTATACCGCGATTTAATGTTTTGAACTGATTGTTCGATATCCTGGTTACCTTGAAGAATGCTATTATCAAATCTTACAGTCATTCTCACTGCAAATGACATGGACTCAATTATCTCACCGAATAGTAACTTTGTGTTGTGTGAAAACAGGCACGAAGATGCGTAGTCAACCATTTTCTTTACTTCTATTTCTTCATTCTCTAGTGTCGTGGTGTTGCCTTGCTCCAATGATCTTTTCTTTCGCTGCAGACCTTCTTTGTCTCCAACTAACAGCTTGGCAATTTGTTTGGCAGCATATTTTATGGAAAAATCTATGTTTTCAAAGTCCATTAAAACATTCTGCAGTTTCTTTGGACCATCAATTGTATCAAGTGAAACTGTTATGGGAAATTTAGTTTTCTTGGTAGAAGACACGGACGTGTCAAATTCTATTGATTCAATAGAAATTGGCTTCTTCCAGTGAGATTGTTTCAACTTGAATTCCAGATTCAATGCTCTTTTCTCTCGACTTTTGACTTTAGCAATATCGATTGTATTCACCGAAAGCTCCTGTTGACGGAAGCGAGCCTCTACAAGCTTCTTCTCTGTAACACTACGCTTAAGTTGTACTCTCAATTTGTCAAGGTCGATCTGAAGTGATTTGACTCTCTCGCTCTCTTTCATCATTGTGGTGTAGCTGTCGAAGAGCGTCTTGTTTGCTGCCTCAAGGATCTCTGTATACAATGTCATAGTGTCGAGACATTCTACATTGTGCAAAACGCATTCTGGATCCATAATCTTAGCGTCAGTTTCTACATTCTCTTTACAGCATTTGTAAGCAGTTCCAAAACCAGAAACAATTGTTCTCGATTTCTCTGAGCATGTAAAATCATCGACAACTTTTGTTACTGTGCGAAGAATGTTTGTTATTTTATCATATTCCACAGACCTTGGTGGTCCAGGAACTCTCTTACAGCTTTGTTCACATCCAGTGATAAGAAAGAAGGAGCAGGTTATACAGCAGTCATCTTTAAAAGTTTCAACTGAATATGCTCTTTTAGTTTTCACTTGCTCAATTTCCTCGACTTCAACCTGTCTGTTTTTAACAGTGCATGTCTGCTCAATAAATGATGTTCTAATTTTGTTCTGACAAACTTTGGGAATGCAGCCTTTAAGAGGCACATAGCTGCAATCCTCAAGCTGACAAATCTTAACATCAATCTTTTTCTTAAACTCAGCAAAAGTTGCTTTGAAATCTATTTTAGCACTATCATGGCGCAAGCGAACTTGATGGAATTCTCCTTCTGTCTTACGCTGCTTTATATGTATTTCCTTTACAATCTCTTTCTTTTTGCGAATGAGGTTTTTAAAAACATCTCTCCTGATTTGAGCATTTTTTAACGCCATTTCTGCATTTTCTACCCTCCTTATGGCCGCTTGGACAGTTTGAAGGGTGTAATTATTCGCTTGGGATTCCAGTAAAACCACCAATTCAGAAGATTTATTCATCCTTCCACGGACGTCATATACCAATGAATCCCACTCATAACCATCAACATCAGCTGATATATTCATTGATGTTTGGAACCTATCGTAAAGAGGTGCGTCAGTGTGAATTGTTAACTTTTTGAGACTTAATTCTACCCTCACATCTCTGGAAAAGCCAAAGAGATTAATTCTACTTTGAAAGTGAGAAATCACATGTTGATTGTTGCGGCTAATCCAAAGCAAAACCTTTCCTTTTTTTGAAAACTTTAACAACTTTCCAAGTGGTATTCTCTTTGTTGATGTTCCTGATACTACGACCGACGTCTGTCCTATGCTTAACGCGGTGGAGAAGCGTTGCCTCAAACACTCGTCGCTGCCTATAAATTCAGTCGTAATGTTCAATTTTTTGAAACAAAGTTGTTGGATGCAAATTATACCGATCTGCTTTAGGCGTAAGCTTTGTAGCTTCTGACGGACAGGCGATGTTCTGAGAGAAAGTTCAATAGAACTGGGAAGGGCATCCAGCAAATCAGTTAGACGTGATATCAGATCAGTCACTTCATCGGATTGTGGTTTGTTCTTAAGTATGGAAGTGATAGCAGTAATAATTCTTGCAAAGTCTTTAACTTTTGATCTTATCTCTTTTACGCGTCGTTTGATCTGACTAAGAACAGTCACGGATTTCCGACCGTTAATCGTTACCCGCACTTTGTTGACGAGATTCATGAACTGTCTCGTTAGCGTATTCCAGTCACGAATGGTTGATGAAATATCTGGTACATGAGGTTTAATTTCTTCAAGAATATCTCGTAAGTCTCTCAGTCCGTATCTCAGGTTTGTAAGCATACGCTTGAGCTGTCTGGAGTTTGCAACGCCAGTCTGCTTGCCGCCACTAATCCGGTGGAAGATTGACAATGAAGCCAATCGTTTGTTTTCAGGTCTTACGATATTCATCAGTGGACTGTTGGCAAAAAGGTTATTGATGCCACTCAAAGTCATGAAGATACCTTGTGAAGTAGAACACTTTTGATGTTTTATCTCTGAACCTGTGAAAAAATAATGTGAAATCAGACAAAATTTGTTGGAGCTTGGGAGAACTTATTTTACGCAGTACTAGACACGTGCCGGTGTTTCCGACATGCCTTATATATTTTGTGGACATTTATGAAACAAAACTTAAAACTAATAAAGAAAGTGGGGCCAGCACACACTAATAAACTTCTGTGGTCTGTGAAAATCGTAATATGATTCTAGGTTATTCGTAATTTTGCTCAAAGTTAAATTAATTTACTTTTCGAATTCTCTGAACTCGATCAATTTTCTTAGTGTTTTGTTTCCTTGTATTTTAAAACAGTGAGCTCGCTGTTTATCGGAAAGAAAGCAGTTGGTGCATCATTTTGCTTCGTTCTCCTGAATCATTTTTTATGTTTGAAAATTTGATAACCGGCATTTCAGTTTGCTCTTTTTGATAAACCTTAAAACATAACTGAACAGTAGAAGCCTTTACTGAGATAAGAAATAACAGAAATTATAAATGTTGTTAAAGTCTAGATGCTACAGAAAGCTAGTAGGTCTATTCTCCTGATCTTTGATAAAGATTCCATTTTCCTGTGGTACAAAAATTGTGCAGTTTCAAAGGTTTTTCAAATTTAGGGAAAAAAATGAAACATACATCATTAAAATGTTTTGAACCAAGTTTTCAGGCACTGGAGACTTTCTTCTGTTTGTAATGTAACAAACTATAAATCTAGATTGAATATGTTATGTACCATTTAGAATTATTTTAACCCTTGATCTGGCCAAATATACATAAGCATGATTTTAATGTCCCTTATCCGTTCATCTTAAGATTTGGCATGAATTTCAGATTGTTAATTGGTCGAAGATCTTCTAATTATGGCTGGTCTTGTGATGATCTGCCAGTTGCCATGGTTACCAGAATGATGAAATGACGTCATATTGCAAAATTTCACGGGTTTTTTTAATAGTTTTGATTTTTGGTTTTTGTATTGGTTTGTTCTTGTATTTCAACCACTAAAAGCCAAATATGGTAACTCAGTTGGGATACCAAATGTAACTAATTTTGGAAAAAACACGAAAGGCCTATTTTTCAAGAAAATCTGATATTGTTTAACACATTTTAAAGGAATATGTTCCGCAATCTAACAAGCGTGGCAAATTGAAATTCACTTCAAAAATGTGTTTACTAATAAGTAACAACTGACTAGAAAACATTTGGGAAAATTTTAAACTCCCTCACAAAATCGCAAAAAAAGTCGAGGGGGGACCCTCCCGTGCCAGTTTAAGGGATAACCAAAGAGTATGTTGGAAATGCTGTTTCAACGATATCTTTACGAACAGAGTATAACATTTGATGAAAACCTAGATTATCTTAATTATCGCTCGTACTCATAAGGCATGTGGCAAAATCGATTAAAGTAAGAGTTTCACTTTTCTGTTCTAACTTCTTTCACATGGCAAAAAACGGGCAAGAAGTAAGTTTTAGACTAGTACCAACTTTATTATATAAAACTGCCCATCAATAGTCATGAATTTTCTCAACTTTTCTCTGATAGACCACTTTATTAATGCTAGTTTTCCCGCTTTCCAGTTCACTTACTGACTTAGTGTACAAAATATTAAGATTTTGGTGAACTAATGAGACCAAATGTGACCGAGTAACATTATATTCTACCATCTGAGATCGAGAACGAGCACAAATTCGCATAATGTCACAATCCTTACCTCCAAATTGTGCTTTGCCAATCATTTCTACTGAAGAAGCATGAATGGTAAAGTCTTGATTCAGTGCTCTAGAAGAGAAATTCAAGTCTACGCTGCCCTCCAAGGACAAAGTCAGCGGACGAGAAAATTGCTCTGTCAGTAGCTACAAACGAGATATATTGCTTTATTAGTAGGCTAAAACCAAAATTTAAAAGAAAAATATTAATGTTGTCATGTAGAGCTATTGGAATATAGATAAAAGTCACATTCTTCTGACGAACTTGGAATGACATCTCAGGGTTCAGTGTCTTCGGAATTTTAAGATATTTTCAAAATTGTTTTTCTTACAAACCAGGTTCAGATCTGGGATCTTCAGTCCAGTTTACAATAGTTTTAAACCTAGAAAAACGCTATAAACTAAGTTTGCAATGTATGAATAAGAAATAGAAAACTATGAAAGTTGTAAAATATAAGATTACACTATTTAAAAGTCTAAATAGTACATTAATATTGAAAACACCACCCGTTCGAGAAGAATTAATGGAAAATACCACGAGTATTTTATGAAAGTGACAGTAATACCACGAGTGCATAGCACGAGTGGTATTTGTCACTTTCATCAAATACGAGTGGTATTTTCCCTTAATTCCTCGGGAACAAGGTGTAGCTTATGTACTTAAACAATTCAAACCGGGACCCTTTTTCGTTGTTTTCCTCACTTTCTAAACCACTCATTTTTGATATAGAAAAAAACCAGAAATTTACGAAAGCTTTCAAGAAAAAAAATAAGAAGTTTACGGAAATTTTCCATGTTTGTCTTTTGTAATTCTGCAAGCGATATTCCCGAGCCGCCGTACTCCCGCCATTTTTCCTACTTTTGGAAGCGCACGTGTACAAATTTTGGATCAGAACAAGTTTTTTTTTCGTCTCTCGGTATCGTAAAATATTCTGAAGTCAGCTCATTTTGGAGCAATAAATTGAAGTCAGCTTATTTTGGAATAAGCGAAGTTCCCGGATGACAGTGTCAATTAATGTTTAAAAAGCACATCTGCTATTAAGGATTTAATTACACGGATTAAAGAAAAATACACAGTAAATCAGCCAATCAGAGCCCAGTATTTTTTGTAGGTGTGGTATTAAAAGGGAAAGTATAAAAAGCTGGAAATGCAATAAAATTGCAATTGCTATCTCTCCAAAAAGTGTTTTTTGAAAGAGTTTTAGAGTTTGAGGGGAACTTGGGAACTTCGAGATACAGTGCATTGCTGAAAATGTGTCATTATGACATAGCTTAGCTGTGTGAGAAAAGGTGCACTTACATGTTCGAGTTGTCCCACACGAACGAAAGCTTGTCCTTCCACTTCCGCAGAGACCTTTAAGAACTTATGATTTTGGAGAGAGAATCTAAGTTTCCCACGCATCCACATGTTATGTTGAAATCCTTTCAGCTCTTCATCTCCATGTTCAAGGTACACAATACCACTCAACTTTGGAGCAGACAGTAAGTTAGAGCGAGCAAGAGCAACTGATTTGATGCCGAGCTCCCACCCTGCGTCTTCCATATTCTTAGCAATCTTGGTCAACTTTAACATTCGTCCAGCGGTCTCACCCACGTTCCAGTACACTGCGGATGTGCAAAGATCAACAGCAAGACACATGTCCCTGCTCATTGCTATGGAAACCGTCTCAGTATCGATGTTGCTAGTATAGTTAAACAGCGGTGTGTAGTAAACGGCAATGCTTTTGGAAGGAACTGGAAGGTGTGCACATGCGCGGGATTTCCGCACCTGCTTACCGAGACTCGCAGCAATGTTGTTAGTGT
>JANSTQ010150966.1:0-11750 GCA_026167885.1 Bergia puertoricense
GGGGGAGGGGGCGGGGGAGGGGGGACCAATTAAATAAACGTATTGTGCACCGAAAGCGCAAGCTTTTGGGGGAGATCCGGGAAATCTTTTGAAATCGGTTTCTCTGAGATGGTAATTTCTTCATCCTCAGGGTATTTTTATCACACGTTCTCTTGCAAAAGGACTTTTTCTCCCTGGCCTTACAACTAAAGTAATTCACAAAAAAGAATTAAAAAGATACTGCTTAAAAAGGGTAGAGAGGTGCACTGGCTCCCAGTGCTCCCCCTCCCTCCCCCCACCCCGCCTCAAATCTGCCACTGTCACTAACACATTGCTACTAAGATATCAACAATCAATATATTTATCACAAATCAATGTTAGGCACTAACTGTACTATGTCTTTATGACTTATGGACACCTGTTTGAACTATCAAACTGGGTTGATGCAGTATTATGCTAATATAGTAAAATGGAAACAATGACGTCAATAATCCGACTATTTATCTGTCTGGATTTTAGGAATATCGTTACTATTGGTTCAAAAAGATCTTACAGAAAATGTTAGAAGAAATAAGACTAGTTATAACAGAAAAATCAGAAAGAATAAGATTAAGAATAACCCTCTGTTCTTTTATAATTGACTTTATAAGAATCAGAAAAGAAGAACATGAAACATGCAAAAATAATAAGAATTATTCACGATCGTTCATGGATTTCTTAATTTGAAAATTCAAATTCTGCTATAATAACTTAAATTATGACTTACTATCGCTTAGAATTAGTTGCGATTTTGTTCTTTATCAGTAATTCTGGAATCTTTTACTAATTGTGCGATTACTTCAACCTTTTCTTAATAGTTGTAAATTGAAAGAGCAGGATGTTCCTTGCCAGCTCAATTTATAGAAATAACTGGATAAAGAAGTGTTTTTACCTACAGTTTAACAGATTCTTGAAATAAGTAGATATATTCTTTAAAACACTGGATGATGCTTCTATGTGCACAACATGAGAAAGTAGTGCTAAATAACTGCAGTCCTTTGTTTTAAATAATTTTGCAGCACCGAACGGCACTCCACAAAATCTGGCCGGATTTAACATAAGTTCACAAAGCATCATGGTAAACTGGAACCCAGTCTCTCCAGAGTTCAGAAACGGACTTGTACGGCGTTACACGGTAAGTTACGTCAAATCGCCGGCTGGTTTGGCAGCGGAGACGGTCTTGGAAGTACCTGGAAATGAAACTTCTGTCAACCTCACATCACTTGACAAGTTCACAAACTACTCCATTCGGATATCCGCATTTACTGTTGGCACTGGAAACTTCTCTGAGTATATCGTGGTGTCTACAGCAGAAGACGGTAAGATTGTTGATTCAAACACTTGAGAAGCAAGTATTAATTTGGGAATCAAACATGTACAGACAATTATTAAGCTGGATTAAAATGCAATCAAAACTGGTCATAATTAAGATACCTACAACGTGTGCAATTCTACGAATGTGTGGCAGATTACAGAACATTTCAGAAACAGTTTAAAGTGCACCTAAACGCAAAATTTTTTTCCCCAAAAAAAATTAAGCACATTTTTTGGAGTATTTTGGTGCAAAAATTTTTTGATTTGGTTAAATGCTCGAATTTTTATGTCCGTTTGAATTCGAGTTACAAACGGCCCACGATTGCGTAAATGGAGTCTGGGGAGAGTGAGGTGCTGTGACGTCAAATCGAGAACAATCGCTTCGCAGCTGCATTTCTTTCTCAGGTTATTTATAACCTTGCTCTTTAAATTGACAATGTCTAACACATCGTCCGATTCAGAGAATAAATGTGACTCCGAAGACTCAGAAATGTGTTACAACACGCAGCGAAGTTCTCGATTTGACGTCACAACAGCAACTCCACCCATACCTCCCAAGACTCGGTCGTGGGACCAACATGGGGCTTTTTTACGCATTCGAAAACGCATAAAAATTCGAGGATTTAACCAAATCAAAAAATTTTTGCACCGATATACTCCAAAAAATACGCTTAATTTTTTTGGGGAAAACAATTTTTGCGTTTAGGTGTACTTTAACTGTAGATGATTATGTTATAAAAATAGCGGTTGTAAAGATATTATATAATTGCAGAGTATCTCTTAACCCTGGAGCTCTTGAGGACTTTAGCGAGGGGAAATCGAAACGAGTTTAGGGGGTTTGCTTATTGAGTCACGAGTCACTCATACTGGACAGTAGAACGCATGCTCAATAGTTTTGGAGCACGTGCAAGTTGCGGGAATCATGACGGAAATTTTACTTCTGGTTAATGTAAGTTAAATTTGGTTTTTAAAGAAGGTATAAATCTGTCCTGTCGCTATAGTATACTTACATGGTCACACACGTCCATCATTTCATGTCATTTCGCCAGCAAACTGCAAAATTTTAAACTAAAAGTGTTGCAGAACATACAAAAATCTATCTGAGTTTTGATCTAAATGTATCATTCCGCGTCATTAGAAGGGATTAAACCGCTTTTTCGTTAAACAGGTTTGGAACAATTTATACTGCAATCCACACTTGACACCAGAAAGCTTGGTGAATATAATCATCCTAATGTGATGTTCAGAAATGTATCGTAATCCGGATGATATAAATACTACTACCCAGTCCAGTGTTAACTCGCAACTCGAGCCACCATTTTCAATTCATATTCAAATAGCTCCAGTCCGCATGAAAGAGGTCCATTCCCCAAACGTGCTGCGCGGCCTGCGGCTAAGTTTACAATGAAAAGAAAATGGCGGCACGAGTTGTGAGAGAAAATTCGAGTTTACCTCGGTGTAATAGCCTCACGACTGGCGTCATAGTGTTACACATATGATATCACAGTGTGAGCTGTGATGGCTTGTTCTTTTGTCGAGGATTGGCGATACGGTGCATGCTTACACTCATACTCTTCAAAATTTACTTCAGTTATGGGAGGTTAATTGACATCATTATCGTGCTCGACGTCTTGTCGGACGTCAATTATATGGCTGTGAAATGCTTAATTTAATTCCCATAACTAAAGCAAGTTTTCCAATTTATGAATACAAGAGTGCAACTTATCAACATTGTTGGGCGATTTATTGCCCTTCACCACTGGTGCACACCCAGTCAGATAATAGTCAGAAGGGGTGACGTCAGTTGTGAGGTTCTTACACCGAGGTATAAGGGCCGAAAATTTACTTCAAAACAAACGCAGAATATCTGATTGCGGCTGGCAGGAAAAGTTAATATGGGAAATAGGACTTCGTGAGGACAAATCAACCCACATCGACAAAGGTTTGAGTTATTTTGTGTCATTTAAACATCTCGGCAATACTCGACCCGTAACAAACGTTCCCCATCGCCCGTGCGGAGACTGACTGAGGCTGGACCGCCATTGATCTGAAGAACGTACAATAATTGCCGTCTCTGTGTATGCATTCGAGAATTACCCGAAATAAATGCATTACCATTTTTTGACTCATTGATTTACTAACTCATGACTCATTGACTCATAAAATAGGCCACTTCAAAATTCTGTATACGTTTTGTTGCAATTTTTCTTGGTATAAGAGACTCAACCAAAACATGTTAATTACTTCTGCACCCGCCACAGATATCAAAGCGCTTTCAAGTATAAGGGGGAAACAGCTGGGCATCCATACGTTCTTCCTTGAGAAACGAAGTAGATCTAATCAAGCTTATTCTTAAGAAACAATTCATACGTTATGTAAGAATTAAACCTTATCACGGCTAATGGTCAGCTCATACAAAAGACTCTTTTACGGAGAGTTGATCACAGGCAAACGCTCAGTTAAAGGTTAGAAGAAGCGTTATAAAGATTCCCTAAAGATCTCACTTAAACGCTGTGGCATAAACCCGATCACCTGGGAAGACCTAGCCCTTGACCGATCAGCTTGGCGCGGTAAACTCCACACGGGTGTGTTAGCGTTTGAAAAGGAGAGGATCACTAAAACCATCCTGAAGCACCGGCAACCTAATGAGAGAGACAATTCTTCCCAACCCCATCTGATCAGCAACAGTTATTTCTCGGTTTACCCTACAAACGCCATTTTCGTGCCCAGATTGATCTTCTTAACCATCTGCGGACTTGTGTATTATGTCATGCTCAGCATTGTATCCTCTATTTGTTTCACCGATGTTTTGTTTTACAGTGTCTTGGCACCCATGAAAAAAGAATTATATATAAGCAATACTTAATTAATAAATCTATAGATAAATTCATTTATCTATTATTAATCGATTAACTAATAACTAAGAGAGTACGAATAAATAAATAAATGAATATACAAAGCAAACAGGCCGAAAAAACAATATTTCTTCTTTATCCATTCCGTTTCAGCTCCAGTGGAAGAACCAACGATCCTGGATGCCTACAACACCAGCGCATTTTCAATATATGTGAATTGGAGTGCAATAGACAGCGACAACGTACCTGGTATCCTAAGATACTATCGAGTATTTTTTCGACCAGTCAACACTACACTTGGACCAGAAAAAAGTGTGCTGGTTGACAGGGATAAAACGTCTGTTGTGATTGCTAACCTCTTGTTGTGGACCAATTACACCATCACAGTCGCCGCTCGAACTATCAAAGATGGTCCACGAAGCAGTCCGGTGTATGTTTCAACGGATAACAAAATTTTACCACGTAAGTGCATTACATCAGCGTCGCTTTCTGTTCGAAGAGATTTGTCCATTTGAAATTGTGAGGAGGGAAAATGAAAGAAGTTGTAAATAGTATGCACGGTTGATCCCTGGCGAATTAATGCTTGCACGACGAAAAATAAAATGAAATGCACGGAAAAAGTAACAAAATATTGCATCAATAACAAAACGATTTTTGGACGGAAATAAATTTTTCACCTTCCCTCCATCCCTCAATGCTAAATGAATCTGTCAGCTCCTTATTTGGTGCAGAAATGTTTGTACAGTGGCTCCCAAAAGGCAAAAAACCTCTTGTATAACCAAGTCAGACACGTAAGACAAAAATATAAACGGTTTTTAAAAATGATTGTATCACATTTGGGCACAGGAAGAGTCTAAAAGCGTAGGTAGAGTGTTAACAAAGTATTGACACAGTGCTGCTACAGTGCTAGTACAGTGTTGGTACAGTGTTGGCATAGTGCTGGTACAGTACTGATACAGTGTTGGCACAGTGCTGGTATAGTGGTGGTACAGTGTTGGCACAGTGTTGGCGCAGTGTTGGTACAGTGTTGGTACAGTGTGGACAATGATATACAATGAGGGCAACTAACATTACCCTAGCAGCTTTGTACGTACTAGTGGAACAGCGACGGCAATCGACAGTACTGTAACAGTTATGTACACACTAGTGGAACAGTGATGGCAGTGGATGGTACTGTGATGGTGAAGTGCACACTAGTGAAATAGAGATGGCAGTCAACAGCACTGTGCCATCGTCAATTTGACAGCCCTGAAACTGCCATTGCTATCAAATTTCTAACACCCGCTGCTGTTACAGCACTGTCAATTGCCATTGTCATGTTCACCATTACTGTCACACTGGTGTCACTCTCCATCAATGTCACACCGCTGTCGCTTGGTCTACAATGAAATGAACTCTTTATTTTCTTATTTAGCTCCAGATGGAGTGCCACTTCCAGTTACAATCGATATTGTCAGCACTCCCACCAGCTGTAACATCACGTGGAAACCAACCAATAACAGCCACCCAGATCCAGATGGCCGTATTCTGGGGTATAAAGTGCATTACACGTTAAACCTGACCACTGGACCGCAATCCTTTACCACGACAGTTCTTGGAGTCAACTCGTCAGTTGCGATGCTGTCGGATTTGTGGAAGTACAAGAACTACGTAATTACCGTTGCAGCCTTCAATGGGTACGGAGAGGGGAACCACAGTGAACCGTTCTATTGCCACACCCAAGAAGACGGTAGGGTCCGCTTTTACGTAACATCAAAAATCTTTAGGTGAACTAACCAAAGTTTTGGCGTTATTGATTTGTTCCTTCAAAAACACATTTTGACAATTTCGTAGAAACATTTAAGTAAGAATAACTCTTGAACCAGTTGGTTTCTTTGGAACTGTTAGTAAGAATGCAAAATTTTATTTTTCGATTATAATGCGCCTACGCAGAACTAACACACGCCAATTAAAATAAAGACATGACAAAATTCTGTGCACAACAACCTTGCCACATATAAATATTTGTTTCGAGCAAATTGCTTATTCGGGCAAAATAGAAGTCATTAGCATACCATGTTCCTTCAAGTATTTGATATAATATCTGGTAGCCTAGGTTTTTTTACTTTTTATGGTTTAGGTTTTGATTCATTATTTTACAGCTCCATCGAGTCCTCCAATTAACATCACCGCGGTCGAAACGAGCTCCACAAGTGTAAAGGTTTTGTTTGCTGACATACCCCCAGACGATAGAAACGGTATTGTGCGTGGTTTCCGTATCAAGATTTGCAAAAAGTACGATTGTGAAGCGACAAAACAGATCATCACTGTAAGGCTTGACAGATCTCGCAAAAGACGAGCAGCAGAATTGTCATATAACCTTCACAGCAGAGAAATAGTTGGCCTGGAGAAGTTCACGGTGTACGAGATTCAAGTTCTTGGTTACACTGTAAAGGATGGAACCTATAGTGCTCCTTTTGATGTCAGAACAGCAGAGGATGGTAAGGAACATTTGAAATCCCTCTGCATAAATTCGTGTAAGAGTGCAAGCTAGTTTCTCTGTCATTTCTCACAAATACTTTTATTCATTAACTACTTATATAATGTCGATTTTTGTTTGAGTGCATGTCTCAACCTTTAGTGTGCAATTTATTAAATTTTGATAAAACTTGTAAAATTATAGCTACTGTATGGTGCTAAAAGTCTAAAAAGCGAGCAATACAAACTTGAGATTATTGTGTTTAGTTTCAGATAGAAAATGTTACGAATGCATTTGAAATAATTTTAGGCCTGGTTATTTAGCAGCTTAAAAAACAAAAGTACTTTAGATCAATTCAGTCAACGGAGCCATAATAAAGGACCAGATTGGATGTCCGATATTCTTTGCGTTTTGTTAATGTTTTGGCTTCATCAAGTCAATCAAAACATAAATTTTACTGTTGTCTAAGAATAATAATTGAACTCTCGCTAGCTTAGTGCCTTCCCAAAGAATACCGCTACAAAACAAAGCATCTTCGGGAAGGATAGTTTGCTTGCTTACAATGGAACTCAATTTTAGATAGCAATCTCTACCTTCCGATAATTTTCAACTACGCAAAAATAGAGGCCTGCAAAGGATGCCGGACTACTGCTCTAGGCGTTTAAGCTCTAAATTGTCTTCTAAAGAAAAATGGAATGATACTTATTTATTTATTGTTAATTATTTTGATTTTGATTTTTCACAGTCGACTTTTAGAAACAAGTATCTAAACCGTTTGAATGACAATTAATTCTAAAACAGTGGCTCAATATCTTTTCTCGTAGCCTCATGCAAATTGTAATACCACCGGGCGTTAAGCTTTTACTATTAACAATAAGATTAAGAAAGCTGACAACCCAGACTAATTTTCTTTCTTGATATTTTTTCTCTTTTATCTTTTTGCATAAAGCTCCTTCCAAGCCACCATCCAATATTGCAGCTGTTAATACGAGCTCCACAAGCATTCGCGTTGATTGGTCTGAGATTTCCCTGGTGTACCGGCATGGTATTGTCCGGGAGTATCGGATCTTTTACAGAGAGGAGAACGCTCTGCCTAACCTGACAAGGAACTTTACAGTTACACCGAATGAAACTCGTATTCAGCAGCTTGTCCAATCCAACACAACAAACGCGACTCATAACAGACGCCGGAGAGCTGTATCTTCTCCACCTGAACGATATACCACAAACATAACTGGTCTCAGAATATTTACAAATTACAGTATTCAGGTTCAAGGAATAACGATAGCAGAAGGCACAATCAGTCTACCACTTGTGGTTATAACTGATGAAGATCGTGAGTATCATCTTTTAGTTTTAGTATACACAGCTTAAAACTCGATTTGAGGGAAGGTATTTTAAAAAACTAGAAACATTTTAGTGCTTTTGTAAGGTTACTGCAAGGTCAGAAAGTCTGATGTTGTAGCTATAAGACACTTGAAAGAGCTCCATCTTGGTTTTGCGCATGCTCAGAACTTACTCACAAAAAATATTAATTATAAGCTAAAATATTTATAAACAGGCAATGTTCAGGTATCAGTCTTAGTTTTTCGAAAGGCAAATGGTACATGGTTGGTTTATTTTAGCCGATGTTTAAGTTGGATTGTACTATTTGTTGTTACAGATCATGTTATCAGCTTAGCTCTGGGCCGGAGCACAAAGCAACAAGTTGACTTTAAAATGTATTGAACCTTAACAAAAGCAATAGATCAAAATCTTCTTTGTAGATTAACATGTCTTTTTTAAAATTTCCTTGGATAAACAAAACAAAAATCAAACTTCTATAAAACAGAAATTCTACCGATTTAACCGTGAAAGACCCCTTTAAAGGGGAGAGGGGAAACCATAAGTACTGAGCAGTATGCTCGGTATATGCTGTAGTTATTACTGCCTACTACATCGTTCAAGACCTGTTCATATTCACCAGCGACGCAAAGAAACAAACTGAACGCGTCACCCATGAGATTATTCATTCCAGTTTATTCTATTGACATTTAACTGTGAATAATGAAATGCTGTGCATAAAATAAGATGAAGGTGTTTGCGTTTGTAACGATATTGTGAACCAGCCTTAACGGTAAGCAGTTTGGATCTCAATGCGTAGGCGTCAATTTTCCTTAAGTTTCGAACAGTCATCGTTTTACATAAAAGAAATGTAGTAATATTAAGCTGTTGAGTGTTGGCATGGCACTGTAGAAGTCAAAACACCACGAGAAGTTACTATATAAAATTGTCTTTCTGTATTACTTCATATTAATCTGAGAGGTCAACAGGAAATGTATAAGCTGTGAATAATGAGCACAAACTTTTTCAAAGAATAGAAATGATGTTGTCATTTTATTAACACGATCAAACACATTTGGTTTCCCAGTCCCTTGTCTACCTCCGCATGATATCACCTTTGATGTTATATGTTTTGTTATCAGTCCCCTGTCTACCTCCGTATGATATCACCTTTAATGTTATATGTTTTGTTACCAGTCCCCTGTCTACCTCCGTATGATATCACCTTTGATGTTATATGTTTTGTTACCAGTCCCCTGTCTACCTCCGTATGACGTCACCTTTGATGTTCCGTCTCGTACTTCGTTGTTGGTTAAGTGGAACCCAGTCCCAAGGCACTGTCAAAATGGCATCACGCTGGGCTATAGAGTGCGATACATGAAGTCATATCACAACCTCACATGGCCTTGGATAACAGTGAATTTCACCGCCAATCAATTAAGCGGGGTTTTGTCCTCTCTGGACATTGATTCCAATTATACAGTGAGAGTATACGCTTTCAACAGTAAAGGGGAAAGTAATGGAACATTCGACCTGATCTATCCTGATAGACTTGGTATGAATTTTATCTATGCTGTGTGCGTAGTTTACTTGTCTCTCTTGGTTATGTGGTAATAAGTTCAATACCTGCTTCATTTAACTTGTATAATCACCATATTGTCTCTGATTTCTATTATCTTATTAACGTAGCTTTCTTGGTTAATCTCTTGATCAACCCCGAGCTAAAAGTACCCGTGGCCTTTAACTTCAAAACTTTTGAAGATACTAATACTAAGTTTGTCTTCCAAAAAATTAAGCAAAAAATAATGTAATGATTATTGTTTTGTCAGCTATGACGTCATATGACGTTATAAATCCGCCATCTTAAAAATGTCTGGCGGCCATCATAGATTTTTTGATGATGTCAAAAAATGTCCTAATCGACGTAAAATGATTGAAAATGTGTTTGGATGAATTGCAAAAAGCAATACCTACAAAAAACAACTAAATATAACGGGAAAAACTGGAATAACCAAACACAATTCTGAAAAGAGAAGACGAAAAGAAAGACCTGTCATTTGAATTTGTCCTTGTTCTTGCTCTTGCACTTCTTCTTGCTCTTCTTCTTGCTCCTACGTTTTGAACAGTATTTGCTATTATTGTTGCTCTTTTTCTTGCTCTTTTTCACACTTTAACTTTCTCTTTTCTCCCGCTAAGTATCTTTATATATGTTATCTTTATCAATGTTCATTTGCACTCATTTCCTTATCAGTCTCGTTTTGTCGTTTTTGGTTGTCCTTTATTGCTATTCTGAAATCCTTGTTCAGTCTTGATTTTTTAATCTGTTTTGGATTTGTAGCTGTTTTCCTCGTTATTGGTTTTGGCCATGTCCATTTTTCCCTATTTTTGATATTCTTTTGTTCATTCAGTCCACTTTCAATGCTTGTCTACTTAAATTTCCGATCTGTTGGGTTTTGTCATTTCGCCACAGGTCCAAAAGCTCGACCAATCAATGTTACAGCTGAAGATTATTTCACACCCTGGAGTGTGCCAGTTAGGTGGGAGAAGATTCAAGATCCAGAAATCGAACTAAAATTGCTGGGGTACCGAGTGACATTCCAGGCTGTCTTAGTAGGAGACGAAGAGATCCTGGGCCCGGTCATGAATTACACTGTCAGAAAAGACACTTTTTATACAGTGATTCAAAGGCTTGAAACTTATACTCGATACAAATTTTCAGTATCAGGCTTTACAAGGTTTGCAAACGGACAACCTTCTTCAACATTTGGAGGTAAATTTATGTTTTTATAGTTTTTGGGTTTTGGAAACAAATTACTCTTCTCGTTTAGTTTCTTTGAAACGAAGTGTAACAAATAAAAATTCCAGTAGAAGTAAATATTTGATACACGCACTTAAATATTAGCAAGCACTTATATGTCTACAATTGAAGCTCGTTTATTATTTCGAAAAACAACTCTTGAAAGATGTAAAATTATTTAACACTAACGCAAAGGAATAACCGGAAAACACTGTGTTGTGTTAATTTTTGAGTAATGTTTTTGTTTTTCTTGCATAAAATCCTAGTGGTAATCTGCAGCACAATAATAAGGTTGTGTTTTTCGTCAGACACCTGTCGATGTCATAGAAGGATTACGACCAACTTCATTCAGTTCTTACCGTATGTCAGAGTCAGTGCCGATAGCCAATCAAAGCCCATCACTGCGGCAAATATGAGCGGAATGATGCCGGCGACCATTAACGACCTCGTAGTGTCGTGCTGCCGTACATGCAAAATGCACGGAAAGTCCTACGTGGACTTCAACAGCAACGGGAAGGGAGATTCAGCATGGCAAAGAACAGATGAAGGTGCGTTAAAGCAAAATCGACCTTTTCACAGTTGCTGAAAGGTAACCAAGCCTTTGTCTGGCACCGAGGCGAATGTTAACCTTGCATGCCTAAAAATGTGAAACTGGCTAGCATATTTCACTAAAATCCAACTTTCAAATTAACACAAACGTATACGATTCCAAATTTTATGGCCAGTTTCAAGTGATTTTGCGGCGGAGCGTTTGTCTTTTGTAATGTTAGACTTTCGGAAACTCGGAAATTGGGTCGGTAACAGAAAGAGAGTTGTAACCCTAGTCCTAAACAGTGGTAAAGTATTAGTAGTAGTAGTAGTAGTAGTAGTAGCAGCAGCAGCAGCAGCAGCAGTAGTAGTAGTAGTAGTAGTAGTAGTGTAGTAATAGTAATAGTAGTAGTAGTAGTAGTAGTAGTAGTAGTAGTAGTAATAGTAGTAGTAGTAG
>JANSTQ010150988.1:0-11749 GCA_026167885.1 Bergia puertoricense
CGCAACTGTCGTTAACCCATCTTGATTAGATGGTCATCGAATTTTGCAACACAAACTAAAACTTTCTGCTTAAACAGGTAAACGTTTTGCTTTTCATTGAATTGAAAAGGACATCTATACAGTCATTATACATGTAGAATCTCTGGCAGACAGTGCACTGTTTAAATATACCTAGTACTTTCTTTCTTTGATTAACTTATCACATACTTATTTGGATTTTAAAATATGTGGTTAAATTCCTACAAAGCAACTAACTACTCTTCAAAGAAGTCCTTCAAAATGATAAAATCTTTCTCTGACCGGCTTCGTATCATTCTAGTACGCTGTTTAAAAACATTCGTCTTTTAGAACAATAATGCGCTGTCTGTTTATCGCTTTTCTATTGTTAGACTGCCTCGTGGTTCTTTATAAAATGAAATAGAAATCACGATTACAAAACTCTGCTAGCTTCAGAAAAAACCTATTTCCCCGTCAGAAAAATAAGTTAAGGGACATTTTGTTTACACTACTCAGGGGTAAAACTTGGAATGCTATCAACGATAGAAAACAAACTTTTTTGCGCATAATTTTTCAAGAAAAAACTAAATAAAATATAATTTTCATAATTTGTATCGATTATTCTTAGTTCACACGATTTTGTGTTTCCTGCATTTTGAGTGTTTTATATAATCTGTATTCGAGCAGTTGGGATTAATCAAAATTCCACCGATCACTATAAGTTGTAACTAGCGCCTCCAGACTAGAATCTGACTCAGTCCGGCAGTTTCAGAGTAGTTGGCAGTCAGCCATTATTCTGTACCCACTGGATATTTGTTTTTGCTAGTGTCTTGTTGGTTCGCTGTGCAACAGTAGATACGAAATGAACTTTTTGTTGTATTACAGGATAGAACGGAACAATGTTTTATATTTGCACATTCTGCTCCCCCCTCTCTCCCCCAATCTATTTCATGCCAGGTGGCACATAAGACTTCACCTTGGGCTGAATATATATGTGTACATCTTAATATATCTCAATGCACGCGTTTCTTTGTATTTTATCCAGGTTGAGGACTGCGAACGTGCGTATTTTAAGATGGACAATGTACTTATCGATGACCGCCGAATTCACGTAGATTTCAGTCAGTCGGTTTCCAAAATCAAGTGGCAAAAGCAAGGTTAGAATGGACTGAAACGGAGGGAGGAAAGGGAAATGAGTAAGCTCTGAATCGGGTAAAAAATACGTACATTCTACAATCTCGTACAAAACTATTTGATATAGATGAAATGATATGCTTGGAGTAACGGTGTGTATGAATAAAGAACAGCTAGAAGATAACCAGGTTAAGTTGAACACTTTACACTAATAGATATATGACGTTACGTCTACGTCACGTGTCTGCAGGTGCCAGACCAGTGCTGGAAGAGACCAGGAAAACTGATGCAGCACCCAAGTATGCTATCAAGGGCCACCAGTCAGATGACAAGTATCCTTTGACTTCAGATGAATTGGCCCCAATAACAATCGGTGGCCATTAACTCAACAACTATCTTCAATATTCATCTGGCACCATAATGATATATATTGAACCTGTAGCTGTGACTGTGCCATTACAACAAGATATTTTAATATCTTACCATCATCAGACCATAGTTATTGGGGAAATTGGCTAAAATTCTATAATTTACTCGTTTCACTCATAAAATGAAGTTGTTTTTTAATTTTTTAAGAATGTGAATCATTTTCCTGAACGTGGGTTGGATTTGACACTGAAAACACGTTGTTCATTCTCTTCTGTACTCAACCAAGAATGGGGGAATTCTAGTTCCACGTACCTCAATAATTGTTAATAGCGTGTGTGAAGATGACAAACGTGAGCAAAGAAAAGACGCCTGGGAGACGACGCAGTTAGAATGTTCGTAATTTTTCTTTGCCCAGGCGTCTGTTCTGTGTGCGCGATTTTCATGATCGACCGCAACGCGTGTAGCTTAACTGCCTTACCCCTGGGTTCAGCAAGACTGTCACACAGGTTATCAGATTTGTACTCGTACAAAATTGCCACTTCGTTCTGTTAATGTCTTAACGAAATGTCAGATATAACTTGGTTTTTGATGAAGAAGATGACCAACACCAGCGAAAGAAAAAGAAGAAACACAAACGAAACAGTGACGATGAAGACAACCGGCAGAGAAAACATCGCAAAGATGATAGTGAAGATGAGTATGACAGCAGGAAAAGAAGAAGAGCAGGAGAGGAGGAGAAAAGCCGCAGCGAGGATTATGTTGACGTGTGGCAGCGACACGGAAAGGACAGTGAGAGAGACGGTAGAAGGCTGAAGGAAAAAAGGAGAGAGTATGATTCGGAGAGTGACGGAGAGAAGAGGAAGAGAGATAATCGAGAGAGAAGGCGGGATCGAAAACATGAGGTAGGATGGAATTGCTTGATGTGCGAGAAAATGTCAAGACCTGAAGAGCAAGGCTAGAAAAAATGCAAGTGTTAGGGAACATGCATGGGAAGAAAGAGAGTGAGAATATTACTATGAGGAGGTGGATAGTTATAAGGTCATACGGGTCTTAGAATGTGACAATTTCAGAATGCAGGTATTGAAAATCTACAGATAAAACAGAGAGGTCAGCATAGGTCAACCTAAACCTAACCCCAACCTTTACTCTCAACCTAACTAAGGGAGGGGTTGGTGGTTAGTTGCCCAGAAACCTCCATTGATATTAAAGGTCATGGTCATTGGATCTGTGTGCGAACAAGGATTCACGGCAAACAGCTGATGATCCAACATAACGAGATACGGTTGTTGAAAAGTCATGGAAGTGTTGTGAACTTTCAGTTAAAACCGTTGACAAACCCTGTACTTTGTACGTTACATGCGATATCAGTGCGCCCTCAAGTTTTGACCACACTGACCTGACTGTCAACGATGTTATTGTATTAGTGAATGCAAGTATACTAGAACTACTAGCAAACCCTACCTGAGGAGACTGGTTTCTCTTAATCAGACATATACCCCCCCCCCGTCCACCTAACCCCTAAATTAGAGTCAATGGTAGCTCATGTTAAGATGCAACGTCACGCCAGAGTTGAATTAAGGATTCCCGCTGCCATGGAGATCTTACTGATTGGAGCTAATTGAGACGAGAACGTGGACGAATCTGATTATTCTCGCCACTCGCGTAGGAAATACTTTACTCAGGGAAGTAGATACAGTTGATACTTGTACTTCAGTCCCATAACGCAAATCCCGCTAACTCGAACTAAATTTGTTATCCCTTCAATTATTTTTTCTCTAATTTAATCCTGATATTTCGAACTCCCGATAATCGAATATTTTTATATTGTCGTTGACTGTAATGCCTAATCCCTCTTGAGGCTAGTCCAAACTAGGAGTTTTTGTATGAGCATATGAGACAGATTTATGTGCAAGTCCAAGCATGGAAAACAGCCGAACCATGATGATGGTGTAACTCGGTAAATGAACCTTTAATACTCCTATCCACTTCCTTAAGAACTTCTTTGAAATACTAATTTCTGATTTTGTTGTGTGTCTTAGGAACGAAAAGGTGATCATGGTGGAGGGGCGGGGAGCTCAAGAGATTACAAAAGCAGAAGCGAAGATAGAAAACCAAGAGATGGGAACAAACCTGACAAACACTCATCACGTGATCATTCGAGACGTTCGTCACGTGACGATAAGTATTCATCACGCGAATATAACAAGCATTCTGTTCGTGAGTACGACAAACATTCATCACGTGATTACGATAAACATTGGTCACGAGAGCACTCCAAGCATTCTAAGGACGATAGTCACAAACGCCGTGAGCGTGACAGGTGATTTCTTTCATGAATCACCAGCGTGACATGTGTCTGTTGACAATGTTATAGAGTTTTAACGTCAGTTTTTTGCGAGACAGAAGACAAAGAAAACACCACATCACATCACATCCTGATAGCACAGCTTGAAAGATATATTTCGTGACAGCATTTTACGAAACATGGCATTACAAGCATTACATTTTAGCACAATTAGATCGTGACAAACGTGACAGATTATTGTCCCGATAATATGTACTATCAATTCGAGATTCCAAATTTCTGCCATCGGTAGTTACCACAAGCCACAGATCACTCACACGTCTTTTTCTCAGTAATAACACAAAAAATTTAGCCAGCTTTGAAATTCTCCAGTGTTTGTTTTAGCGATTTTGATGAACCTGATTTCTGTACCTGAAACAACAGATTTTGGCGCTTTCTAAAAACTGTGTGTGCAGTAGCGGGTGAATTATCTCCAAATTTTCCTTATACTTAATAGTACTAAGAGCCAAATAAGATTAATAAAAATGAAGGACGTTCGGATTCATCACAAAAAAATAGACGTTTCTGTAAGAAAACCGAGCATACTGCTTGTATCTTAGATTTTTGGCTCTTGCATTTGGCAGCCGCAAATATATTGACGATGCCACAGTGCACAACAATTTGTGATAAAGAATATTCGCAAGTTGGAAATGTTGCCTCCAAAGGACGAAGGGAGGCTGTTTATATGGCAAAGACAGTATTCGCCTTGATATGTATACGACAATCACTCCTAAGTCCTACTACCGTGAATTTAAGCCATAATTTAATGAGACATAAAGAGAAATATTAATTTTGCATATGTATTTCTTTTCTCACCGTTTGGGACAGTCGAGCAATATTCATCGCGGATTCCGGATTAAAATATTTTCCAAGGTCATGGAAGGTAAATATTGCGGCAAAATTGCGAAATCGCCTCACGAACTCTACTCCGCCCCATCTCTATGTGGGTGTCCAACGGCATTCGAAATACGAGACGGCTATTTTGAGAGAAGTGTTAAAATATGCAAGTAGAAGTCTGTCAGTGAACGGAGTAATTACTCGGGACAAAGGCTTCGCACCTCGCGTTTGTTAAAAGCGAAATAACGATTGGCCGCCTCAATATTTGTAGAATAATTGAAGTGAATTACTTCACTACACTTCCTTTCTTTTTGGTAATGCAAAACAGTTCAAAATTGATTCGAGATTAAAAGGTTGATTTATTCAGACCAATCCTTTCCTTTTGTTTCTTTTCGCACGAGCGCTTCTGAAATCCACACTTTGTTAACCTTTAATCGTTTTTTACCAAGCTTCTCACACGCGAGAAATTGATCCATTTAGTGGAAGCACATGAAAACATTGTAATTAAGAAAAAAAATTAATCGACACATTACATCAGCTTAACTTTCCTTCACGTCAATCAAAACCAACATTGCGCTGCATTCTTGCATCCAGTATTCCTGTCGACACAGGATTTCAATACGAGTTTGTAACATGGTCCAGTGAAATAGTCCCAAGATGTGTCGAGACCGGTTTTACATTTGTGAATTGTAAACTGAAGCTTCAAAGAAATCCTGAGAAGTACAAACTGCTCGGGAGTAGCAGAAAAGATCCATCATGGCCAGGAGACGAAACGCGTTGCCAGTTCTTATGGAGCCACGTCTCGATCAACCGCCTCAGTTCCTCATCGAAGAAAGTCGCGACTCGTGTAAAGGCAAGGTAAGGGAAATTATTCCACTGCAGGATATTAATGACACTAGCGTTCTCAGTTCTTTATATTTCTCATGTTTGTACACTGATGCATTTGGTATGTACTGCATATTATAGACCTCGGAACTGACATACAGATCCGAGTTATGAGTCGTTATCCTCAGTGACTTTTAAAACATCTGAAACAAACTCAACAAATCAGAAAGTCTGAAAAAACATGAAGCAGGCCAGATGTTTTTTGTTTTAACATTCTGGTAATATTGTACTTTTGTGTGTTATTGAAGTGCAAACCTTGTCTTTGGTTTAGTGATTCAGTGGCATATCAGTTAACAATTGACACCCACCAGCTGCTCTGAATCATGGTTTATGTTTTATGTTGGCGGGGGTTCAACTCTCTCTTGATGAACGCTCCTGCTGTCACTATAAATTATAAAATGTCGATTATGATTTACGAGGAAAACGCATAAATGCTTGGAAAAGAAACTGCGTTTTTATTTGGAAATTATTTTAGTATCATTCTTAGTTTTAAAACTGTCATTTTGACTAAAATAAAATGTTGAACTAAATGCGACATACACCAGGGTTTTACGTGGAGGCAAATTAGAAACTTTGTCAAAATTATCAGTTTCAGATTTTTAATATTATGATTATCAGTGTTAAATTTGATTTACATTTGAAAGGTTTTCATTTGATTTTTTCCTCGGGCTTTTAGTTTTAATGCAACCAATGCCAGTCGTCCTCGGCCCACAACATACAGATAATTCACTGAAGACTTCCTGATTTTTTACTTTGACACAAACCATGTCTGCCGTCTTCAGTTCAAAACCTAAAATGTTGTGTTTGTTTCATTCTCTTCAAGAAGGGATTTGTTACGGTTTTAAACTCTGAAATCAGCAAACCTCTTCTCTCAGTATTTAAAAACAACGGGCGCTCGCTTCTCTGATTGTACTTTGTTTCGAGGATGACCCAGCTGGCCGTTTTAGTTTATTTAATTTTTTTTTGAAAGTGAACTTTTCAAAAATTGAGATATATGACCAGAATTACTTTCTTATGTTAAAATATATAACTGATAACGCAGCTCACAAACAACAAGTGACGTAGTTGGTGCACAAAATCTCAGTTGGCATATTGTTAACTGAAAGTGTTTTTTTGTTGAAGAACTTCGCTTAGTTACCAGTTTGGACGCGTGTTTTGGACAGACTATTCAGTGATATTCCAGTCAAGGCATTCAATCTTTCTTTTTCTTCATTAAAGTCTAAAAAAGCAGACACTTGAAAATGTGCACTTCTTGTGTGCCAAATGTCTGGTGGAAGACAGAGTATTGAAGCGAAGTCAAGAACAAACAAGCCGTGTCAAAACGTTTTGATTTTAAGCGGCAGCGAAAGATTGAAATATATTGTTACAACAAAGACTAATTCCACGAATTAAATATTTTGTTTGACAGGTCACATATCTCTAATGATCATACTTTCGATCGAGGTTGTATTTTTTGTCAAAACTTGAAAAACGGCGACGCGCACAAATTACTGGCCACAGGAGAATGTTCCGCTCCATTAATCTATTGATTTAATATCCATTTGCTACTCATTTCCGCAGATTGTTATTGACACCAAGATGTGAAATTATTAACATAATCTATGTGTTTGTATGTGTACTAACACGCCCGACCGAACCTGCCGATATATGCAAAGTATTTTATTATTGCATATGCTTTTCTGTTGAACGTTTTGTCGGTAATAATAATCCCTTCTTGTCGAAAATCAGTAAATTGTGTGAGTTTGAGTGTGTAGATGTGAATATGAGAAACTTGTTGGTGTATGTGTGCGCAAGCGTGCGTGGAACTTGTGCCTGTTGGCGTAGGTATGTGTATTTCTATGTGTGTGTGCAAGTGTGCGTGCCTGTTGGCGTGGGTACGTGTATTTATATGTGTGTGTGTGCAAGCGTGCGTAGAACTTGTGCCTGTTGGCATAGGCATGTGTATTTCTATGTGTGTGTGCAAGCGTGCGTGGAACTTGTGCCTGTTGGCGTGGCAACGAATATTTGTATTTGTGAGTGTGCGCTTCTCGTTTGTGCCTGTTGGCGTGAGTACGTATATTTCTGTGTGTGTGTGAGCGTGCGTATAACTTGTGCCTGTTGGTCTGGGTACGAATATTTTTATTGCGTGTGTGCGCGCTTTTCGTTTGTGCCGCGTGCATCGGCTTATTTATGTGCTCGTAGGACATGTTCACGAGCGTGTACATTTGTAGCTATCTTCATAAACGTTGATTGCAAAGCGATGGGTCAATGACGAACCGAAAAAGCGACAAAATCCGGCTTGAACAAAGCTTATGCGAAACGTTTTAATGGCTGCTATACGAGAAAAGTCAATATTCAGGCACACTGCAATCTTTTTAATTTTATGATACAATATGGTACGTTACATCATGTTATGTTGTGTTACGCGATTCGTGTTTTTATGTTCTGTCACGTGTATGTTGCATTATGTGTGTTGTGTTATTGACACCAAATGACTTTAACTAAATGATGTCATAGTTTATATTGCTGTCATGCTACGAATTGTTATGTAATGTAATAAAATGTTATGTAATGCCGGTTAAGTTATGTTATGTTATGTCAAGTTATGTCATGTTATGTATTGCAGTGGTACACGATTAAACTCCCTTTCGAGGCGACAGAACAGGAAAACAGCGAATGCAATCTGAAAGATTTTCTCGAAACAAAAATATAGATTTTTTTTTGAAATTCTGATTGGTTGGATAGTGACTTACTGTGACCATTTCAAAAGATTGTTTATCAAAAAACACATAAAATGATATTAATCCTAAAAACACTGACGTTTAGAATTGATCGTTATTGTTTTAAATTACGATTGAGCTGAGTGGATTCAAATGGAAAGCCGCTGTCAACCGCTTATCAATAACGGAACCGAAGCATTTAAAAGATAAAAAAAAATCGCTTCTATTCCTTTTAGTCTTTTAATTATCACGCACATTGTTCAGCCGTTTTATATATCACAGCACGAATTGAATCATCGACAAGGTTGGAACACTTTTCATACGATGAACGTTCTTTGGGAAATGAGAGGTATTGAAAAGCCGCCATTGACTCACAGGTCTAAGAGTTCGCCAGCTGCTTTACTTGAAGTTATTCAACCTCCAGAAAAGGTGAAAGTGCGTTTATTGCGTATTGTAATCGTTTCAGCTTCAGCAGTGATCGAATTCAATTAATATGTTGTTCAGTTTTGGCTTTGTTTCTCACTCTGCGTCAGTTGAGCTTAGTGAAAGTCAAAGTCAGGGTAAATTTTTTACAATTTAACTCGTCAACACGATCAGACTTTCAACTTTTGAAGTCAATTTCGTACTATTTTTTAAAACAGATATTTTGCAGTATGTTTCTGTGTAATGTAACCTGGATGAGCAAAGCGAAGGTTGAACAAAGTGAAACCTTCACAGTGAACGGGTTGGTATTGGTCAATACAGACAATCTTATGTTTTTCTCTTTTGTTTACAGGTATTTACAAAATCAAAGCATGTATATTTTTGTGAAGAAATTTTTATCACAATTCACAGTTCTTTTCCGTCTTAATAATATCTTTATCCGCTCAGACAATTTTAGAAATGATGCGCCTTACTGCGTTATATTTATAGCTGCCACCATGTCACGCTAACTTTGATGAGTCTAGAAACCAAACAATACAAAACTTTAGTGCAGACCTAACATTACTTGATAGAATTGAAATATTGGAAGAATTACTTCAGTAGCTTGAATGTAAATTTAACCGTACAAATGGTATTTTCACTGTAGTTTCAAAAGCGGTCCCGAAAATTAAAACTGCGTTAGTTTCTCTTAAATCACAAAAATGCTAAAATACATCAAACTACTGATTTATTATGTAAATGTATTTTTAAAATTGCCTTGAACTTTCTCGAAGATCCAACTCAAAACTGAGCAAGTATCTCGAAGTGTTTAGTCATTCGTCTGGCTGTCATTCGGCTCGGATCAGGTCAAGTGTTCTGAAAAACAATGTTTCTTGTCAATAAGTATGATCACTGGTGTTCTTAAATGCTACAAGGGGCTTCTCTGTGAGGTTTCTAGCAATATTAACTATATATATTACTATTTTGAACAAGGACTTAATATTTTGGCCTCAAGATAAACTTTGGCTTGGCATTAAATAGCCGCGCCAACTGGCATAGTGCATTCAAGCTGTACATCCGGCTTTTGTAAATGTTTCCGCAGCTTACAAAACTTTCAAGGTCATGTTTTTTACAAAATACCAAATTTTCTTTAGTATTTATGACCACGTGCTCAAAGCCTTAGATTAATTTAAATTTGAAACTTTCTCAAACTATTGCTATTATTACTTTGATTCAGTTTATATTTATTTTTGATTGCTGTGCATGTAGAACGTGAGCGTAGGTCAAGAAATTCAAATCTTCTTTGAGGGATTACCGTAGTTTTAGATTAAAAACCACCAGCTGGATTATTTCAACCACACCAATCTTTGTGCAGCTCTTTATTCTGAGGAAACTTAAATGCAAACTTCCATCGATTATGATCATGTTTTTTGGTTAACCCTAATCCTAATATTAGCTGAACAGTTACAAACAAACAACTTTTTTTTTAATTGAAAAGTTCGTAAGTCACCTGAGCTGTTGGGCGTCATACCAATAAACAGGTCAATATGTTCACCGCAGTTTTTAATCCCTTCACATTTTTTCACCTGAAAACAAAGCGAAACAGCTGTTTCCAGATTTCAGTTAGTTTTCGAGTTTTTCTTGAGCAGGAAGATTTATAAAAGTAACTGCGTGAAACAGAATCTCCTGGAGAAAGTTTTGTAAAGCTTTGTTTATTTTGTGTTCGTTATGTCAAACCATATTTTTACAAGTAAACTTGTCTTGTCTGAGCGTGCGCTCGCCGTTGTTTGATCTAATAAATTCGTAGTATTTGGGGATACTATAGAAACGAGCAAAAATAAACATGCAGTGATGAGCGAGGGCCTGGGTCGTAAATAATAGCTATAGTGACCCCTCCCTCTATAGTTAGGCCCGAAAACTGATGGGGGGTTCAAAGCAGGTTTAAACTGTTGGGGAAAAACATTTTTTGCCACTAGTTTTTCGATAGCCATTGCCGCTTGTTTGCCAAATTTTGCCTTTTTTTCATAGACACACCCTACTCGAAACGGTAAACCGTCTTCGGACATCGCGGCTGGGGAAGACGGCAGCCTAGAGAGATATAAGCTGTGTGTGGTAGGAGACAGCGAGACGGGCAAGACGTGTCTTCTAAATGCTCTGGTTAAGAGTGACTTTGAGGTAATGTTTCCTTTCCTCAACTGTAAGAAATTACAGTAATTTCTGGCTGAAAACATGACTCTTTCACTCGACAACACCAGCAACAACAATTTAGCGACGTTTATCACTGAAATCAAGAGTCTGTAATAAATTGAATTGGATTGAAAAATTGAATTGTCAGTCTCCAATTTTCGAATATATTTATATTAATTGTGTGTAGGAGCAAGAACAGTTTAAGAACAATCGAGGCTCAAACTGTCGTAAAACTGATTAAGAACAATGAAGCTCAGCGATAATTTACTGTTTTTTATGTAAAAAAGGCGTGTATCAGCTAGTTATGAACATCAAATGTGTTTTTCATATTTACCGTTTGTTAGGTTGAGGACTGCAGTACGTTTGATGAGTGTGTTACGGATGTGACATCAGGAGACACACAACTGGAGTTCATGTTGTGGGATGGTTCAGGTGAGATATTTTGCTTCACTATCGTGCAACATAACGACTAACAAACAGTAATTATGCGATAAACCGGCTACTTATTCTACAATATATTCGGCTGCAGGTCTTGAACTGTGGGACAGTCTGCGACAAGAAATGTATCGAGATACAGACGTGTTCCTTATCTGTTTTGATATCGGTAACCCCGAAACGTTGACTAGCGTGGTAGACAAGGTGAGATGTCGATAGGTAATAATCATAACAGTAATAATTATAGTAATGGTTATAATAATTAGAGTAATAATAATAGTAATGATAATAATAGTAATAATAATAATGATAATAATAGTAATAATAATAATGATAATAATAGTAATGTTAATAATCAATAGTAGTTGTAGTTAAGAAAAGCTAGCTAGCAAAGAAGGATGACGAGAACTATGCATCTGTGATAACTTGGCTCAGAGCACGATTATCATTCGAGATTCTT
>JANSTQ010150999.1:0-22075 GCA_026167885.1 Bergia puertoricense
ATATGCTCCGATATAACTTGCTCCCCTACCCCCCCCACCTTCCCCTCTTTCCCTCCTGCTTTACATTGATAGAGGTATTAGCTTATTAGGATGTCGCTCCATAAAGTTTGAATATAATTTTAATAAGTTATTGAAAATGCATATATTTATTTTAAAGCAAGTTAACATCGTAAAATAGTGAATACCTTGACCGAAAGAGTTGCCAGAAAAGATGAAACATACGTAAGCTGCTTCAGTGGAGAAACTTCGGGTTATGCAAATAACTGGGTGTCTTTCAGATTTTAACCTTTTAGTTCTGTAGCATGAACTTGCGTAATTATTTATATAAAATTTTTGATAAAACACAATTTGTTTTGGTCGTGGTGTTCAACTTTTTTTGGGAATCTGGACGTTCACAGGATTTCCACGAAATATCACTCATGTAAATTGCTTTTTTCACTGGAGTATCTTGGAATATGCAAATTTTAATTTGGCGGGATCAGTTGAGCTGGATATGTCGAATAATTTAGGAGATTTTGGTTTTGATTGGTTCCACAGCTGATGGTTATCAGCTCATAACAATCACTCAATGCCTTATACAAAACAAGTGCTTCTTAAAACGGGAAGTAAACTTTCAAGTCCTCTTTGTTTACATGAATTCAGCCTTGTTTACAATTCCGTTCAGTTTACACAAAATTAAGTAGAAAAGTATGTTTTCACCTGTTTAGTAAAACAATTATCCACTCACACTTGTTGGATATGAGATGATAATAGCCAACTGCGTGCCGCTTTGGCCAACTATAGCCAAGTATTTCGTTTATTTCATATCGTTAATTCCTACACTCATCCATATCTTTTTTGTCGATTTTGTTGTCATTTTATCTACTTCAAGTAACATACGTTTGTATCATTTTTAATGATCATGCACTTTTGTTTTATACACATCTGCGTTTTATCACTTAACGAGCTTGTTTTAACTGCCAAGAAATGGGTGCTGAGTTTAACGATTGATTGTTGTTTTGTACTTCTGTTGTTCTTGTACTATTTTACCAAGAACAATTTGAACTTACATTTTTAAATAGAAGAAGTGTTACTTGCAGGAAGAATTTAGACTACTGATCGACAAGTAAAAGTTTCATATTGTTGAATACTGTCAAATTTTCCGTTTTCGACTTCGTTGCTGAGGAAGCTATAATGGTTGCTAAGGAATTTTCCAGCTAGCCTTTAAATAGCGCGGGAACCTGGAACCTAATGTCGGAGGAGTCGCATAACCTATTTGCGGGAAATTCAAACTTTCTTCAGGGTTTTCAACATTTTATATCTATAGAAGTAGTAGTTAGACTATGGAGTAATATTTAGACTTGCTGAAAAACCATTCAGGGTTAACTACTTTGTTCTAGGGACAACTCTTTCTGAAAACCTTCGGAGTGTCCCACGTACTTTTGTCACTAAATTTAAATACTAGTGTATGCCTAATCAGATCCTTTTTAAATTTTGAAATTCTTAACTTCTTTACTAGCAATTTTCGATGCAATTTTTGTGGCCATTTCCATTTCGATTTTTCTCGCCGCCAAGTTGCATCAAGTGTCGAGATTGTTCGAAACATCGCAAGTTTTCTGGCACTCAATTTCATTGAAATTACAGGAAGTTTACATGCACTTTTTGAAGTAACAGCGCGAGTGCGAGAAAAATTGCAATGGAAATCGCGACAAAAATTGCACTAAAAATTTCTAGTGTAAACTGGCCTTTAGTCGTAAGAATGAAAAATGTCCAAAATAACAAAGTTTGAATTTTCCGCCAACAAGCCGCGTGATCCTTTTTAATCAATGAGAACGGCCAAATAAGCCAGTTTCTAAATACCACTATCATTTGAAATATTAAAGATATTTATCTGAATTTTTGGATTGATCAGTCACATTTTGTTGAAGAATTATGATTTCCAAACCTGACTATTTCGTACCACCTTAAAGTGTTTGTAATTTGAGAAATTATCCTCGCACTTCAGTAGCAAGTTAAGCTGCGGTTACGATGAGGCCTGAAATTAAAGAGTCTTTCAGGTAAATATTTGCAACTGCTCAAGTTTCAATTAAAGTGCAAAGATCAACTCTCGTGTCATTTCCTCATCACAGTTCGTGTATGAATTTATTTCATAAAACTTCATTCACACTTCTAAAACAATGAGACTATGCTGGGACATAAATGATAGAACTAACTGGATGTTAAGCTCAACAGACTTCAAAAGGAATACACAAAGAAAGTTAATATAGAACAAACCATGACCGTACACATTGTTTTGTTTTACATGTGAGCCCAAATGTTTCTGCTGGTTAGTTGTTCATATGTGTTTCAATACCTTTTATGTTTTGTGCACGTACAAGGGCAACGAACAAAAGAAACAAAGAACAAAAAAAAGGAACTACGAGTTTCGTAACCAGTTCGCTCTTTGAGCTATGACTAGGAGCCAGTTGAAATAAAAACTCTTGGCGAAGGTCACTGTTATTCTTAGCTGCAGTAAATTCAAGATGGAAAGATTTTTGTCGCACTGACTTCTAAACATGTCAATTTTTTGTTATTGTTGTCGTTGTTTTCTTACTCCAAAAAATGAGAGTGTAACACTTCATACTGACTGAAAGAAGAATAATACTGTAAATGTGTAATGCTGATATTATGTAAACGAGAACAAACAATTCGCAAAGTATCTGGAAAACAGGCTTTTGAAAATAGCTAACACGATACAGTAAAAAGCTTGCGTACAAGGAAATCCAAAGTGTCTTATAGAATGGGTATATTACGATTCTTGAAAGAACAAAAGGAAAACTAATAGTGCTGTTATCCTGGTCAGATCCTGCATATTCGAGAGTTCAGAAGGACACAATTTACAGTTTTGAATAGTAATTGTTGCGAAAAGAAAATATCCGTAAACGTTGCTATTAAGAGAGAATATCTCAAGAGGACAAACTTATGCCATCCCCCTATCTTGTGCACAACTCAAAATTCACAATTTAATAAATTTCAGTATCCCTCTTTCAATAAGAGTAGAGAAGGATGCGGATATTGAGTGTGTGGACAATCACAGAATGGAACCAGCTGCAAATAAATATGCAAATGTAAAATTCTCAAGAAACACTATTCAGATCGTTTCTAAGTGAACCAAATTTTTTCAAATTTTTATTGCAATATGTCAAATATATTTCGCCTTGACACCAACTTACAGTTGCATCTAAACGTTAAATTTCAATCAATCTGATCTGTGAATGAACTCGGAAAAATTGTATTTTTTTAAAAATCAAAGTTTTAGTTTTGAAACTTTTTTTAAATTTTAAATCAAACTTTTTAGTTTTGAATTCACAAAATACGTCCAACATAAAAAACTGCCATTCAATTATCAAAAGTCAAAGATACATTATTTCAGTAAATAATCAAAGCACACAATAAGGAAAATCAAACTCCCCAAACATCGCACTTATTGGCATGACATTTACTTTGTATGCAGGCTGGTAGTTTCCTCTCTTGTTAAATAAAATCTCTTTGTTCTTGTTTGATTCTTTTCGTTCGCTAATAGCTACGTTGTTGCCACTTCCAAACTCCTTAAACAATTTGCTTTTTAGAACAAGGTAAGCTGAAGTTGTGTTCAGGGTTTCTACTTTGAAATTTGCTTAATTTCAGAGAGAAGAAAAAAACCATCTGTGTATAAAAATAGGTAAAAACGTGGATTTTCCTATTTCAATAAGACGATACTGAATACGATAAAATAATCTTTAGAATAGTGTGAGGCTTACTAGTTTATATACAGTTGAAAACCTTCAATTAAGTTTATGTTAAAACTATTATTGTAAAATAAACTTCAGAGCATCATATCAATTGTGAATTGATGGTTTATATTTTAATAGTATCTTCTCATGTTTTTCATGCAGTCCTCACAGGAACTGAGTTGTTATTTTTTCTCCCAAAAGCATTTTCGTCTTGTCTTGAAACTGATTCATATTTGTTATTAGTTGGTAATATAACACAAAATAAATTATTACTCCGTGTCAGTTTAAACTTACAAAGTTTGTTTTTCTCTTTCAATGTTGACAAAGGTGGAGAAAGACAAAAGCTTGTCTCCGATGAAATAATATTGAATTTGCATCTTCCGCCGTGACTCATTACTCAAAACTAAAAACGTTTTTAGTATATTTTTGATAACTAATTGCTACTCATCGATAAATTTAAACAATTTCCTTGGTTATTTCCTTAGTTCTAATTGACAAATTGGGAACTAGGAAATCTTGAAAACACGAAGCAACGATCAGAGGCGGACTGCCAACTCGGTATCTGATGTGTACAGACTGGATTATAAAGTCGGTCTGCATACTTTCATATCTATGCGGCTTACACAAATAAACCTGTTATTTGATGTGTATCTGTCCTAAAGCATTCATAAATTCCGACTCGTATCGATAAGGAAAGCCATGGGATTTCTGTCAGCTTGATCATGTTCAATTTACCGTCGAAGATTGGATACAGATAAAAAGGACAAAAGATACCGTCACGTTCTATTTAGGACTGAGAAGGACAAGGCATCATAAAACTGGACAGAAAACGTATGAAACATCCTCGGAGAACCCTGAAGAACTGGTGGCTCCTACATTGACTGCTGCAGGATCAGTCTGAACCGAGCACAGTTTCACAAGGTTCTAACAATTAAGAAACCAAAAATCTTACAAGTTGTACTGATAATAAGTACTGGTATTATCATCTGATTCCATTTAAATGTAAATCTGCTTGTGTACTAAGTCTTCTTATTGACAAGACTCTTTGATCACTTAAGATAAGAGAAAATGATGAAACTAGCACTGCAAGCCAACACTACGGTTTACACGGCTAAGTCCGACGCTGAAATAGCAATATTTACAACTGTACTTCTACTGCTAAACATCTTGATAATATCGGGCAATATTACCGTGTTGTTGGTTCTCTACCGCCTGAGGAAGCAGGCTGGGATTCGTGTTGCGAATATGTTATTGGCTAACCTGGCCGTGATGGACCTGTCGATAGGATTCCTTCTAATGCCATTCTCTGTAGTGACGACGATCGTGAGGGAATGGGTTTTTGGAGACGCTGGGTGTCAACTCAATGGTTTTATCAACATGTTTGCTGGAACTGGCTCAATTCTTACCATGGCAGTTATTGCTATTGACAGGTTAGTTTTAATAGTAACAAACAAGTCCTTAATATCTAAAATTTTTCATATCTCTTCTAGATGTTTTTTAATCTTGTAACAAGATCTTCATTTACACTTCCTTAACTTTTTTGCACTAAAAAATTAGGGAAGTCCATGTGCTCGCTCATCTGTTTTTGGATTTCAACTCAAGTGTCGTAAAAGTGTTCCTTTTTTTTATTTGATATTTGAACCCAAATACATTGTTGTTCATGACCTCGACTGGTTATACACATGAATGAAATTAACGACTCCATATACTACAATCACGTCTGTTTACCAAAATCAAATTAGAAATGGCACAGCTCCTTCGCGATTCTTTAGTGGCAGTTCTCCGTTCTGTTTTGATTCATAACTTTTAGGGAAAAAACTTCCTTTCTTAGATTAAGTTAGAGGTGTGTTCGTAGCATGATCTTAAAGCTTAGCCGTTTTTTTCAAATGCTAGTGTTCTTTTAAAAAAAGTTATTAAAAACTGTGTAATGATGTTTATATTACTCTTCCAGTTTTATTCGATACATTCTATTTTTTGTGAAAAGGTCGAAATTTAACATAGTATACCTCGGGCTGAATTACTAAGTTTCTTTGATATCGAGAGAGTACCATTTCACACTTTGGTAAACACACGAGAACATATCAGTTTATTCAAATATAACCGGCTCAGTCTTGTAAACCGATCCGTTCATTCAGGTATAAACAGCTCAAATCTTGTATGCAGAGCCGCTCATTTAGATATAGCCAGCTCAAGTCTTGTATACAGAGCCGATCATTTAGATATAACCAGCTCAAGTCCTACGTTCAGATCCGTTCATTCGGGATAATTTATAAACAGCTCAAATCTTGACCATGAATTTTAAAAACATACCCTCAAAACAAGTGACAAACGCTGTCTTCGGTGCAGTTAATGTGCTTTCTGGTATTTTTTTAATAGAACAGCCGTACTTCGTCCTACCATTTTCAAATCGTTATTCATACCTTTATAAAAATGGTTAATTTATGGAGCGTTTGTCCTTCATCGATGCAAAACAAGCGTTCGTTCTTTGAGCTTATTAAATGCGATACAATGTAAAGTTTTATCAGTAGTGACACGGCCAATGCTTTAGCTTGCACTTGCTACGTTTATCACGTGCTGGGAGTTAACTAGCCAATCAGTGCACGGTTTCTTGCCTCATGAAAAGCACCGTCCCAGGAGGCTTCGCGGGATTAATAACAAGCGATGTTATTCGGTCGTTTCTCTGAGGGAGTGAACTACGCGTAAAATCACGTATAAAACAGACAAGTTTTGGTAATCGTATTCCAATAGGAATTTCTTGCTAACCTATTCACAACTCCAGCTGATAAAGGTGTTCAAGGTTGATGACAAACTTTCAATGTGCTTGTGTCGTATCTAAAAACAGCGAGTGAAATTTTAATAAGCAACCTTTTTGAGGCCTACTGTAAGCGCAATGATTTCTGGAACAATTTGACTTACAAGCCAGTTGGTTTCTTGCTTATCCAGTATACTGTAATGTAAAAGCATTCCAACTCATAGCTTACTATTTGACAATGCAATGAAAGTTATGCTTGACAAAAACGAGAAAAAGCCAGGGAACGTATATCTGTTATTTCTTTCTCTTCTCTTCCAGATATCGAGCCATCGTCTTGTCACCAGGCCGCAAATTACAAGTGAAACATGGTTGGATCTTGCTAGGCGGGGTCTGGATATGGTCAGTGGTGATAGGTATCCTGCCTGTTCTCGGTTGGAATGAATACAGGTTCGGTGAACTGAGCTCCGTGTGTAAAACATCCTTCAGTGAGGACACTGGATACCTGTTCCTGGCGGCAATAACGTGCTTCGCGATACCGCTGGTCATAATGTTTTACTGCTACCTGCGTGTGTTTCTTAAGGTAAGAGGACGAGTAGTTTAGCACTTCTATTTTGCCGTACTAGTCGTTGTAGAACCACCCTCCAAAAGGTTTAAGTTGCAAGTATAAAGTGGCCTGACATTCTGCTAAAATTGTAGTTCTTGATTTGAATACCATGTTTCTAGAATAACAATGAAAATTTACAAAAACATAAAAATACGTTTTACGATAAAAGAAAAATGTTTAAAAAATAATTTTGTAGGCGATTTTTGAGCGCTTTTTAAACTTGATATTCTCTCCTGCTTTTCTAAAGAATTCCAAAAACTGCAATGTCCTCTTGATAAAACTGTTCCGTGGGGTGTTTTTGTACGATATTTTGGTAGTCTCAACTCTTGTTTGCTTGTCAGTTTTGCATGAAGTTGGGATCATATCGCGTTTATCTAGCTTAACATAGAATATCTGTTTTGAAGTGGTTTATAGGTTTTGTTTCAAAGTGTTGGTTATTGGTTGACTTAAAGGTAATCAGAGGGCGGAGGTGATTAATGACTCTAGCAGAATCGGTGTTTCATTCATGGAGCTGGTTTTGCCAATTATTTTGTTACATAAAAAAGATACAACAAAGTTTGATGGGGTAAAAGGAATAGAATGCATTCTTTTTATAGAGTGATTTTCATTTGACCTTGAAAAAAAAACCAGGTCAACAAAACGCAAACCGAATTTCACGAGTTTTGATTGGTTCCCCGAACATTTAGCGCATGCGCGTGCTACCCTATTGGATTATGGTTCATGTTCATTTGACGCGGTGTTTTGATTTCGATTTGTCTGGCGAACAAGATTCTGTACACAGCGTTTCGTGAACGAACAACTACAGTTTACAAATCACTTGTAACTGGACAAACGAGCAACTTCATAAAAAACAACTTAACTGTTGCTGTTTTTACCTTTCCTTGCATTGGAAGATGTAACAAAAAGTAAGAATATAGCGAAATACTTTTTTCAAGGTAAAACGAAAATCTCTCTATGAAAAATTTGTTTGAGTATTCCGAGCCTCTCGGTGTGGAATAATCAATTTATTTTTACTCCAGTTTAGAGATTGTATGCAAAATGGGACTCAAAGGTCGTTTAGCAATTTTGTCAGGAAATTATGTGGTCGAATTTTGACAGGTTGAAAATAGCGACTATTCAAAGTTGGCTTAAAATCGCCTATCGAACCAGGCCACTCTGGGTGTATAGGGACAGCGCAAACTTAAATCGCTGTGTACTCATGAAATTTAAAATATATCCATAAACAAATACTATTTCATAAATTGTACTTGACCACTTTCCATGACATAAAAATAAAGAAAATCTAATTTTCAAACCGACACCGACCGTTTTTTAGGGGACGGCCTCTTAATTTTGTTAACAGGAAAATGAGTCTATACCCGTGGCGATTATAACCAGGGAAGGTTTTTTGAGTATAACAAGTTTGAATATTTTTCTGAAAGGTTCGCAGCCATGGACGGAAAGTCCGCAGATGGAGCCTGCGAAGCAATGCACACGAGGAGAACAACATCCGTGGGGAAACAAGAACGGCAAAGATTGTGTTCACCGTCCTGTTTGTGTTCGCCATTTGTTGGCTTCCCTTCGTAATCGTCCATCTCTTACAAGTGTCACCAAATATAAACGTCCCGTCCGGAGTTTTTGCGTTTGTAACTTTTATCGCCGCATGCCATTCCGCGTGCAATCCAGTAATCTACGTTGCAATGAACCGCAAATTTAGAGCGGAGTTTCTGCGCATGTGCCCCTGTCTTAGGAGGGTCTTAAGTTTGTGTTGCTGTTGTAGAAAGGGACCCTTAACATGTGCTGGTTGTGGACTGGACAACAAAGTGGAAAAGTTTAATTTGGATATAAGCGAAAGAGGTTGTCCGAAGTTACCAATAACTTCACCAGATTCTGCTGTATTGGAGTCTGTAAACAGTGAGGTCCAATATGACTCTTCTACAGGCCATATAGACGTGTTGAACAAAGTCCAGTAATCTTAGAAAGGTTCCATTGGCCGAGTAAGCCCAGGAGGTCAGGTCGACCCTTACAAACTATAGTTCTGTCCATTGTTACAGATCCTGACAGCATAACGCAATATGTACAAATGTTTTGAGTCATTGCACTTGTATATTCTTTTAGCATAATTTCCAAAATACAAAACGTATCACATTTTCGTCGATACCAATACTCAATTTGTAAAATTATCTACACATTGGTTGCAGTATTTTTGTACATGCGACATGCCTTCAAAGTTAAAAGTTGACCAAAACTGTTGCCAGTGTTTTTAAGACATGCAAAATCGAATAACTGTTTTAAATACTGCTTTAAATTAGGTTGTCTACACATTTTATACCTATGTGATAAAAATTAACCCAGGTCAAATTTTTACAGCACTTCAACTTAATGTATTTAAAAATTATAAATTTAAAATGACCTGAAGTTAATTTTGCCCTGTAACAGTTACATCACCTATGGTACCTGTTGTACTAGAAACTGCAAAATAACCACAGCACCTTTCACATTTTCCCCATAATTCACCCAAACGACCACACCTGCAAAAATCAGTCAAAAAAATATGATGCTTTTATTTGAGAAGTAAAGCTTCAAGCATGAATATTGCAATATGAGTCGGTTGGTTTTGATCCTTTAAGCCTGGTTTTCATAGGCGGCATAAGACCAAGCATAAAAACAAGGATATTTTGTTTCACCGTGATATTAAAATGGATTGCACAAAGCACGCTGAAGACGGTCCTACGTCCTTGCCCTTTTCACATTTTTCTCTTGAAAACGTGATATTTTGCTCAACCAATTACAGCACTCGTTGCATTGGATCAAAGTTTTGCGAAAAGGGGGCCTCATCACCCCTTTATTTATGATTGGGTTGTGTAAGGATTTTACAACAGCAAAAACACAGCATATCAAGAATGAGAAAAACGGCTATGTCAACACATCTATGCATTTTTAAGTTCAATTCTTACTTCTCTCAATTCTTCTTACTAGTGATTGTAAAAGCGAGCATGATGCACTTTGTAGTTTGTTGCTATTCATTAATAGCTGTTTTTCTAGATTTGAGATATTTGTTGGTCAGCAATACATCTGTTAAAGGGCAGCTTCGCGGCTGTTCGAAAAAAATCCGCTACTTTCCAGAAGTAGTTCCAGTTTCATTTTTACTGAAAGTATATTGACAAAGATGATTTGATTTGACAAAAATCCTATATAGAAACAGAATTATAGAGTATCACTGAATTTTGGCGCTGTATTACGTTAGTCAATATTTTATCCTTCGGGTCAACACTAAATTTGCTTCAGCAGTCAACTGTAATCCATTTCAATCGTCTTTGGAATCGTGCCATCCGAACCATCTTTTTAAAGTTTAAGGCAGAATCGTGTTTGAATTATTAGTATTAGACGTTCTTTTTGTGTTTTTAACGTCTTTTCCTAAGAAATGAAAAGATTGCAAATCATTCCGTAAATAAAGCAGCCCCTTTAATTCGTAATTATGGTTCGTTTTCGCTTGACGCAGGGGTTTTTTGTTTCGCTTTCTTACGCCGCATGTTCTTGAGATTGAAGTGTTTGAAAGTGTTTAGAGGCTAAGTATAGCTATTTGACAGATTTTTCACCTGTTAAAAGCTTAAATACCAAGATCTATAAGCATGATACGAACTCTATTTTCGCTTATTACGAGACTAATTTATGATCTATAGAATTTACTTACAGCCAACGGAAGTGACGTGAGAATAGTACTCAGAAGTTTGTTGTAGTTTTCAATACTTTGGCGTGATAAAGTTTTAGACAAAATTTCAATACTTGTTTGATCATTTTGAAAACGGTGACAAGTCGGGGGTCTCTCATTTATTTCCTTCCAAACGTTCAGATATAAAATTCATGAAAGACAAATTTATTGTAGCAGATGTTCTTTCGAATCATCGAAATAAAGGGTCCAAAAGATGATTTAAGTGTAAGTTAAGGCCTTTTCATTTTCTTGATCAAAAGGTGGCAGCAGATGGTGGAAGTTTGATTCAAGTTTTTGAAATTGCTGTATGGAATTTTGAAATCTGTAACAAAATTCTTCTGATTATCGTTTCACGTCACTTCCGTTGATTCTAAATTCGTGCTTTGCCGTCGGCTTCTATTCATTCGTTTACAGGTCAGTGCATGCTCTCTCGCAATTCCTTTTGTTCTTGAAAATGTCAACAGTTTCTGAAATAGCTGTGCATGTGTACATGTGTTGTGTGATAAAAAAAAGTATGTTGTTTCTACACGCCATAGGACGTGTAGGTCAATGTACGACTCTGCTAGATACATGTATCTGTGTTTTGGAATATATAATAAAAATATGAAACAGTGTGAAAATGAACGAGTAATCAGTTCATTGTATTGAAATCGACTTCTGATATCTTTGGAAGCCAGCTGGTTTACATTTTGTTTCTCTTAATTCGGAAAAACTACGTCAAAGTGCAAATATAAGCCCCCGATAATTGCTCGAAAATTTTTGAATCTGTAGATAACGCTAACAGAGGAAGATTTGTGTTGGAATATCGCAATATTCAGCTGCTACCCCTTCTGCTTTCTTAAGAACCATGTGATCCCCCCTAAACCCTCTAAATCTCCCCCAGGCGATAAACAATGATCAGTCCGTTTGTCAGTCCAAAATTTGACGGATTATAAAGTTACATCAAATCTTATATAAACTTGTATTTGATGTAATTAGGTACACATCCTCCAAATGGTTATTTCACTAGAAATTCGGCTTATCTTGATAAAACACCTAAATTGATTAGATTATTTGTAATTATACACCGGCGAATGTGCCACTAATGTACGTGTCAACCTGCGGATAAAAGTAAATGCGTCGGTTAGAAACAAAACACAACATCAAACAGAAGGAAAAGCAGCGCAATCGGAAAAGGTACGAACGGAAGGTGTCCACCCAGAAAACTAAAAAAAATTAGAGCATATCATAAAATAATGACAAAAAAAATTGCAATTGGGAAGGGCACGAATGGGAATGAAGGTCGGAGGTGCCAAACCCACATTTTAAAACAAATATGAACATATAGTGAGATAATGACAAAAAAATTCAAAGATTTTTTATCAGAGGGCAAAAAAATCTGTAGAACCAGGCGCAGATTATATGCACGTCAAAAACATAGTTCACCAATGTAAAATATACCTTTTGGCTAGGAGTGTCTCAAATTTATTGTGAGGAGCTAGTTAATTACAAAGTTTTACAATGTGGTTAATGTAGGAGGATTAAAAAAAGTCAAGTAATTGCACTGCTTTTAGTTAACTAAAGACATTGAATAATTTATTTAACGTTTATATTTAGTAATTGTAGCAAAGCTTGACAAGCAATAAAGGCCTTGGCCACTCCCTGCTGTAGTTTCTCCCATATGCAATCGTATTGTTTATGTAGACGGTAAAGAACGTAATGCCGCATTTTCTGAACTGATAAAGACAAGAAACCGCAATGCTACTCACCTATACACATTTTGGCATCTTTCTCACCTTAACGAACGTAGACAACAAGAATTTCGGCACTCCCAACATTTTCTGGAAAGGAGAACGTAACAACAGGTTAGAACAGGTATTTACCACGCAAGGTGTAAGACAGATATCTTACTTTACTATTTATTTATTTATTTATTTTTAGCGGTTTTGCCAGAGATACTAATATTAGAGTTCTGCAACATATTGAAAAGCAAAAGAATAAGTATAAATAAATAAGTGAGAAAACAAAAATTATGAGTGGTGCGGAGAAATCGGTTATTGGTAACTACATGTGTAATACAAATAAGCCACACACTGACAAAATCACAATATAATACAATAACTGTTCTATCATTTTACGTTTTGTCACCTGGCGAAATAATGTTGTAGGACTTGTTTAAGATTGCAAAGAGGTTTGCTTGTACCAACGAACTTTGCAAAGGAGATTTTGGTCAATTTAAGTAGGGTATGCGCTTGGGTTAGTGTATGATGAGTCCCCCCCCCATCTCAAGACGCTCCGCCGCCACTGAATTACTGACATCTTAATTACAGTCAACAAATTGTTCCTACTTAGAAGAGCTTTGCTGCAGTTTTCAACTGAACTCTTAGCGATAATTGGGCAAAGATTCAAGACATCACAGTCTTGTGACGTATTTCTGATACTTGGAACGAGGTCGTTGGCAGTCCTGACAACGCTACGAAGTTCTTTAAAACACAGTCAGCACTCTATGTACACCCAATAAGCGAGTGATAAGCGTAGTTTTTAAGAAGCTGGCCTCCACGGCTTTATGAGTGGCGATTTTTAAGGGCTAGTTTGTAAAACTAGACTCAGACAGTGGAAAACTATGCCGAATTCCGTAAACAAGAATTTCACCACCTGACTTTCAAGGTAATAAGTTGCTGACAGCCGAGTGTCCCGTTAAGGGCGAGAGAAATGAATATCGGTCTCGTTTTCCTGTGCCTTCATTTTAAAGTCGTCTATGCAGTTGCGACGGAGCAGGGGGGCTGTAGCTCCCCAAAACGTTTCGGTGCCAAAAATGTTGCTAGCGCGGCATAAAATTGGTTCGGCAAAATATTCAGTCTTGTGATCTTTTCACAAATTGTTTTATCAGGATCCTAACTTCCGTGGAGTATTTGGCACTTTATTATGTCTCTCCATCTCCTCCTGTCCATGGCCCCAAGTTCTACCTCTCTCCATGTCGCCGATACCCCATTGCACATCTCTCTTTCTCCACTGTTCTTCTCCATGTCTCTCTCAGTCGTCCTCTTCTCCTCTTTCCCTCTGGTGCCCTGGTGAGAGCTGTTCTCGGTATCGATTCTGGTTTCATTCTCAATACATGACCAATCTGTCTCCATCTTCGAGTTTTCACTTGTTCACTTATTTTCCTTTGGTCCTGTTCTCTTTCTAACTTCTTCATTTGTGATTTTCATCGGCCAGTGGATCCTGAGGATTTTTCTTAGGCATTTATGTTGGAATGTATCGAGCTTGTCTTCATCACTTTTCGTCATATGCCAAGTTTCACTGCCATATAAGAGGACGGTTAATACGTTATGGGACATGTTTAAGACGGCAAGGAGGTTTGGTTGTGCCAACGAACTACACAAAGGACATTTTGGGAACTTTGAGTGGGGTATGCACGTGGCTTAGTGTACGATGAACACCCCCAACGTTTCAAAACGCTCCGCTGCCAACTGCCGTGGTTTTTTAAAGTTTCAAATTTGGTGGAGAAATACTTTATTTTGACCAAAAATAGATATAGAAGTGAAACTTCCACTTTGGGACAGGTGATCTTCGACGCATTCTTGTATAAATATGCAAGTGAGTTGCAAAGCAGCATAGAAGCGGTCTTCTTAAAGGAGGTAAACTTAAAACTTTGATGGGAGGGAAGGACTCTAGGGCGCTTTCCATTTGACCGGTCTGGATGGTCCGACCAATCAGTTCTTAAATTGAACCATGAATTATTGTTCATGGATCAGACCTGTTCAGTTCTCCTGCTCCGGTTGGCCAAAGCGTGGGAATTTGGCGAGTTGTGGCGGGAAGAAATGCGCGCGCGCATTCTACAGTACTTCAGTTTTGGCCAGCAGAGTTGGGACAATATCGGAGAGGAGTGCGCTCGAGAGTTTCCACAATTGGTCTGTGATTGGCCAGGTATGTTGACCTTGATCTGTGATTGGCCAGGTATGTTGACCTTGATCTGTGATTGGTCAGGTATGTTGACCTTGATCTGTGATTGGTCAGGTATGTTGACTTTGATCTGTGATTGGGCAGGTATGTTGACCTTGATCTGTGATTGGGCAGGTATGTTGACCTTGATCTGTGATTGGGCAGGTATGTTGACCTTGATCTGTGATTGGTCAGGTATGTTGACCTTGATCTGTGATTGGTCAGGTATGTTGACCTTGATCTGTGATTGGCCAGGTATGTTGACCTTGATCTGTGGTTGGTCATGTATGTTGGCCTTGATCTGTGATTGGCCAGGTATGTTGACCTTGATCTGTGATTGGTCATGTATGTTGACCTTGATCTGTGATTGGCCAGGTATGTTGACCTTGACCTTTCCATTTGCACTGGCCAGAACCAGTTCTTTTCGGACCGCCAGACCACACGTATGAAAAGTGACCTTAAACTAATCAAGATAATTTGTTCAAATTTTAAGAGTTTCAAAAAATGATTGAACTGACTTGTGTTTGTGAAGGAGCGACAAATCAAAACCTCTTGTTGTTGAGAAGATTGTTTAAACCAAATATCTTTTGAAACATTTTGACCAAGTGTAGTTTATTTCGTAGTTTTAATTGCTGAGAATCAAAAGTTTTAAAATAGGCAGTTAAAATCATTTAAATTCACTCTGGTTGCTTTTCAAGGATTGTCCCGTATGTAAGGATGGAAACAAAGCTGTGTTTGTTTTCACAAGTAATAATGACAATGATAATAATAATGATAATGATAACGCTAATGCTAATGCTAATGCTAATGCTGATGCTAATGATTTAATGATAATGATGATAAGGATGATGATGATACTGATGATGATAATGATGATGATGATGATGATAATGATAGCAATAGTAATAATACTCACCGAGAGTGCTCCAGATTGTGTATGTGCTTAGTTTGCTGTAAATGAAAGAGTTCGCTGGAAGTGATTTCTCCCAGTTACAGAAAGCCATTATCCTCATCAACCAACCGGCATCCACATCGCAGCCATTATAATTTCTGTTAATGATAAACTCGCGCACTGGTACACCACTCTCCTTGTTTTCGTGTAAGTTGAAGCGGTTTTTTGGCTCAGTTTTAACATCATACCAAGGTGATGATAGAACGCGGTTGATTGCAAACCAGTTTAAATTGGTACTGCCCGAGACGTTAAACAGTAACGAGATTGCCTCCTTCTTGGCCTGATACAGAACAAGACGAGCCTGAAACAATTGGAAAACAGCTTTATACTATTTTATATCAATTTATTGCATTTTGCCACTTCTTATTACATCGTATTGTACTATAAGACTACTTCTAGAACAATTTGGAAAGGACCTATCTACTATAAACATATTCTCCTAAAAACTAAAAAATGTCAAAATTAGTGTACATCCTGCCGTGGTACAATAGAGACACAAATTCACGAGTCTATTTCACTGCCTGTAAGAACTTTTTTAAAAATTTACATCAAACTCTTAGATACTTCTCTTTTTTGGAAAGGGAGTGTTTAATAGACGCTTGAAAACAGAATTTTTAACGTCAAAACTAGCTAAAATTAATGTACATCTTGCCGCGTAATAAGTGACACAAGTTCACGGGTGTAGTTCACTGTCCATAGGCACTGTTTTTAAATGTATCTCACACACAAACATACTTTCATTTTGAAAGGACGGGGAAAGGGCTTAATAGAGAGGGGTTTTATTGGAACTTTGGATGCTTAAAACGGGAGAGGGGGGGGGGGGGTGGTTGGTATTTGAGAAGGGGCTCTGAAGTATAATACAGTTTTCATGGTAGATCATCATCAAGGGAAAGTTGACACAAATTTTGTTACATTCACATTAATACAAAGTTCATAAACGAATACATGAACCAAGTCAAAGGCCCGTTGCGTCTAATTTCTTACCGATGTTGGTTTAAACTCTGTCCACTGTGTCACAAGTCGATTTTTGTAATGGTCATTGAGCGAGCTAGAAACGTCGAGAGCGGAAGTGACGTGTTCGTTTCTAGTCTCGGCCGACAGCCACACTTCCGCTGGTGTTGGTGAGCTGAAAGCTCCTTTAGCTTTGAACACCATCGTCCAGCCTGGGCCAGGGAAATAGGATATTACTATATCGTAGAGTCCCGCTAACAAGTGTTACATGAGACTGAATAGTTCAAATGCAGCTGTTTCAAATAGTGTGTGCAAGTTTACACAGTTGGTAAGATCTCTGATTGCCAATCAGGAGGTCCCGGATTCAATCCCCGGCCTAGGCGATTTTATTTTTACGCCCACTTCAAGATGGCGAACTGTCACGGGTCATTAAATTTTCCTAGTCATGCATTATGGTTATTCTTGGTTACTTATATTTATCTATGGTTAATGAGGGTTAAGGTTGGGGCTAGGGTTAAAGTTGCTTATGTATGCATTAAAACTTTGGTTGTTGGCACTGAATTAAGTGGTTAGAGTCGTGGTAGTGCATAGTGACTACTGTTTTCGAGGTTCCAGGATTGAGACTTATTGTGCTCGTTTTTCTTTGTTGTTTTTTTTTAACTTCTATTCCTTTATCTTAAAAATTTTCTAAGTATTAGTGTCAGTTTGAGTCATGCGAGCGTCTGCCCTCTGGAAAGTGGGCGTAATAAAAGATCGACCGGCCTGGCCAAGGGTTGATCATTCGGCGACTTTCTCAGTTTCGTTCGACCGTTCGTGGACAGGGAAGTTAAGCCGTTGGTCTGATCTCTTGACTTTCTATCGGGGGACTTAACAGAACTTGAACATTTATCGAAAAGAGTTGGGTAACCCCAGTTTTGTGGTCTGCATCACTACTGTAAATAGCAGCCAAATGAACAATTGGAAACGCTTTGATACGTTGCTGTGATTAAACCTCATATAAGCACCACATTTTTATTTTCAATGTTATAGTTCAAAACTTACAGAAAATGTTTTATTAGGTAGGAAAAATTGCCACCCACCCACATATAATTTAAAGGTATAAAATTTAATTACTCAGAAACTCTTCAACAAATCACATTCAAATTGTCAGTGAAAATGAAATCTGTCAAGCTCTATCGATTTGAAAACTCTGTTCACTTAAAGCTTGAACTTGATTTTTTTTTGCTATTTTATGTTAATGAGGCAAAATGTAAACTGTGCGATTCTCTTATATAAGCGAATAAGTTCATACCAGAAGGAGTTTTGCGTCGACGATTTTAAAGCTCATGTTTTTCGGGTGGGAGGGAAGAAGGGGGGAGGGAGAGGGTGAGGGGTGTATATTTATTATTTGAATAATACAGGATTATAAACCAGATTAGTTTTTATTCTTTTTCACCAAAGAAAAAAATAAAAGAAACACACCTACCTCCTCCATCGGATTTGGGGGACATGTCACAGTACACATTGAAACTTCCCTTGTTGTCGGGTGATATTATTGGATATACACCCGTAATCAGGTAGCCAACGGTTTTGTATTCTGCACAAGATTTCAGCACTGAAAATGTATCCAAAAAGCAGAATATATGGCATTTACAATCATAACATAACAAATTAGAATACAATAATTGGTTTAAAGTTAAAACATGCTAGGACATTGACAGACATTATATACTTGTAATCTGACTCAATTTCTGTTCAGAAAGTAGAAAGAATCGCCAAATAAGATTAGAGCTTTGGATGGTTTAAATGGAGCGCAAAGGCACATTAAGAAATTGCAATTTCACCGAATAAAGAATAAGCAGAATTGTTTTTTTTATAACCAAAAATAACTGTTAAATCTTGCTTTCGGCATGTACAATTACTGCCATGGCAATACCATCAATTTCCGTTTTGTTGGTAAATACTGCAATGTAATCTATCCTACTATTACTATGACTACGACTAAGGCTATGCTATGACTATGACTGTGACTGTGACTAAGGCTATGACTATACTATGACTGACTATGACTATGACTATGACTGTGACTGTGACTGTGACTAAGGCTATGACTATACTATGACTGACTATGACTATACTATGACTGACTATGACTATGACTGACTATGATTATGACTATGACTATGACTAAGGCTATGACTATGACTGTGACTGTGACTGTGACTAAGGCTATGACTATACTATGACTGACTATGACTATGACTATGACTATGACTGACTATGATTATGACTATGACTATGACTAAGGCTATGACTATGACTATGACTGTGACTGTGAATGTGAATGTGACTGACTGTGATTGTGACTATGACTGTTTTACTGTTACTATTACTAATATTACTATTACTATCATCATTATTATTATTATTAGCATCTTTATTTTTACTATTTTTGTGGTTGTTATTATTGTTATTATTATTATTTTTTATTATGTTATTTTCCATAGCTACTCACTCTTACGATGGCAGTTTCGTCCCCAGTACTTCCCGGTACAGTCGCAGACGTAGTCGTCCTGTTCATACCGAGGAAAACAAGAGCCGCCATTTTGACATGAAATCTTGTCGCACGGGCTCTGGGGAACAACAAAACTGCAAACTAAACCTTAAACAGCCAAAGTATTTTTATTATTATTATTATTTTACCCTGCGCGATTTATTACAACACTTTCCAAATCTACATTAACACTGACAATTGTAGATTAAGTGAAAGGATGATATTTTACAACTGAGCAGCTGATGAAAGGCAGTTATTTTACAGCATTGCATTGAAAGCAAGGATTAGGCTTGTTAGTACATTGTAGAGGATCTCTCTTGCATCATTAACAATGATTGATGAGAGGTCCCCATTTCTTTCTATGGAGACTTAATGTGTTCTTAGAGAAAGCAATCTGATTTTCCGTTTTTTCCACTTTTTTGATTAAACACAAAAAGTTTGGAAAAATTGGACGGTTGGATGCAATTTTGCATAAGTATAAGTAATGTTTTGGCGATGAGGATAAGATTATTTAGTAGTATGTCAGGTTTGGTAACGTTTCTACCAAAGCGGATTTCAAAAGTATATTCTATTAACTATGGTTTTATGTACTACTGAAGTGCAGCAGGGGTTTTGTGTTTTAAAAAAAATTGTTATTGCTGTAACAAAGCTTAATGAAATGTTCTGTTTTTATCGGCGTTTGAATGGTAATGAAACATGTAAGCAGAAAACCCCTTTAATTCCCTAATTTTCGGTCTTTTTCTCCACCTCCAGATAACTCGAACCTTTTTTTAATTTCCCTTGGAGGTTTGAGTTATCGGGGTTCAACTGTAGTTTAATAGTTTGGCAGGGTTGATGTCCAGAGGATAAGGACAGATACATTCACTGCAGGCGCTAGGAAAACGGTGTAAATTGCACGAGGAATTTCCGTTTATAGATATTTTCTGAAATGGAAGACATTAAGAACCTAAAAGGAAATGTCCAAGAACGATAAGCAATCTGGCATACGATATCCTCCGGCTTTAGCTTTAGCGTCAGTCGCGTTTAGATTCGTAAAATGCTTCAAAAATGTAGAAATTCTCCAAATCAAATTTTAAAACTTAGAAGATATTCTGACGGCATGTCCAAACAGTGATCAATGGTGTTTATAAACAATACGGTATGTTTTTTATCATGACAAAAAAGACAAAAGTAACCTGCAATGGGTCAGCTGTTGTTTGCCAAGCTATAAATGTCAACAGTTATCTTCAAAATTATCGTTTATGCACAGGAGTAATCATAACAACTTTTAATTTAAGAATTTTGATATTGAACATGTTTTTGCAATAGCAAACAAACTGCTTCTGAAAGAAAGCTAAGTCACCAACAATTTTGCATTTAAGAAATTGAGTTAAGCTGTATCGAAAATGTGAAGGATTTAAAATCATTCGATGATAAAAACTGTAACAAACAGTGACTCAGGAAAAACCAAACATCAACGTTTTCCAATTTTAAAGATGAAAACACGACAGAAGAAAATATACACTTCAGAGATATATGATAACTAATGAAAATGCAGTTCCAGTGTCATAACCGAGAAACGAAACTTTGTAACGTTTAAATTATTAGGTTCATTGTCGACTCAGTAATTTATGGTAAAATAACAAATTGACAAAAAGTTCAATTCCATTGCAAAAATTCAGTTACCACCAACAAATGCTATAAATAGCACAATCTGACGTTGATTTGATTTGATTTTGTTTAATTTGGCTCAATTTTTCCAAGTTTGTATCCTTGTATGTTATGTTCCATTTATGTCCAGTATTAAGTCGGTAAAAAAACAACAAAACGTTATCAAACTGAAGACTAGCCAAGTTGTTTAACAAATTAGCACAACTTTTTAAAGTTTGTACTCGACCCCAAACAACATGTTTGCAATCTATTTTATTCGTTCCCGCTTGACTATCGAGACAGTTCCCTAGCAAATATATTTTTTCACATTTATTTCTTTGTTAGTTTTAAGTTAAAATGTCCCAACAGTATAAACAATATCTTGGACAGATACACGGACAATTGACATATCTTAAATTAAGAATATTATATATATTATATGCCTACCTTTACTGTAAAATGGTGAAAGTCTTCATCTCTGCTAAAATTTTGTGAGTTGTTGTACTTGTCTACGTATAAGAGTTCACAAGCGTGTTTCCTTTCGCTGTTTTGTCTTAACCCGAAGTTGTATGACATGCAATTCTGCTCCGTTGTGCAGTGGAAACAGCATTCCAACTCGTTTGAAACCAACATCGATTTTCTTTTATCAGATATGTTTAACTTAGAGTTGAAATATGGAAAAAACGTTTTCATTTTGACTGCAGACGAAACTCTTATTTGAGCTGAGATTGGGTTTGGTTTGAATATAATGAAAAGAATCATAGAAAATTGAAATACTTCCTTCATTTTTCTCCTAGTTAAAAAGTTCTGTCTCCACTTTTGAATGAAGCAATCAATAAATAAAAAAGTTCTAGTGTTTTCTCTGTTTGTTGCTAGTCTTTGTGGCAGACAATGTTTTCACGCCGATCTGTCCTATTCTTAATCCCATCGGTCTCTCCCCGCGAACGGCTGCTTGAATCACCACGACATTCCTTTACCGAGACTAGCCAATCAGCGTTCAGGTACTAAAGTCGGAAGCTTAAGCAGGCTAGAAATCATTTTCACTCTAAAAACAACCTATGGTCGTTTTGTCTCAAGTAGCGTAGGAAATCAACATTTCTGCCGAATTGAGCGATCACCAAAAGAAATGTCATTAGTGTTCAAGTTGCAACGATCATGTTTTTTTTTATCTCTCAGACCAAACTGGACACATTGTTTCAGCTGAAGACATTGATAATAATAATAATAATAATAATAATAATAATAATAATAATAATAATGGTTTATTATCAGGGTATCCACTAAAAAGGCTCTTCACCTGATAAAACTACA
>JANSTQ010151011.1:0-11745 GCA_026167885.1 Bergia puertoricense
GTTTACGTTCGGGGAGGGAAGGGAAGGGACTAAAAAGCATGATGAAAGAAGACCCTGTACCTACCAGTGGAGATGGTGCTCATAAAGTTTAACAGTGAGATAGATTTCCACCTTATTACACAGATGGGCAATGAGTGGTGAGTTGATTTGGCGAGTTTGAAGTTTACGTTGGGGGAGGGGAGAGGGGACTAAAAACCATGATAAAAGCAAATCCTACCTACAAGTGGCGATGGTACTTATAAAGTTAAACAATGAGATAGATTTCTGCTTTATTACATAGATGGAGAATGATTGGTGGTTACGTTTGGATTGGCTACAATTTACTTTCTGGGGTGGGGGAAGGGACAGAGAAACATGATAACACACCCTACTTACAGTACCCGTGGAGATAGCACACGTGTTAACGATGAAATAACTTTCTACCCGTTAATACACAGTAGGCTATGATTTGTCAGTTGGTTGAATTGAGTGGGGGAAAAAGAGTGGGAGAAAGAAATGATTAGTATGATAACAAGAGACTATTTACCAGAGGAGGTGGTGCTCATGATGGGATTCAAATAGCTTCATACATTATACGGCGGATGGATTGGTTTGGATTGACTATAATGAGTGCTAAGACGATTGTCGATTCATAGGGTATGCAGTCACTCTTCACCCTTATATTTGGAAATTGCCTTTTAGAGAACTTGTGCCAACAAAGTTAAGAGGTAACATGTATTTGATCATGAACGTAACTTGTACACGTCGCCACTCACAGGATCCAGAACTTGTTCCTTTGCAAACCTGAAGAAGACCAGGAGAAAGCAGATTTCAGTTTTAAGGATTACATCCGACATCCAAACATGAAGGTAAGATCACGGAATTCCACGAGTACATGCAAGAGAATTTATGTATGAAATGGTTTACATCCCACAAAACAACAAGTAAGTACGATTTTGGAAATCCACGAGTGCAACTCAAGCATGGACATTTTATGCACGAAGGTTTCTTACATCCGGCATCCCGACATAAAATGCAAGAAGTTTATTCTTGAAAGAGTGTTACATATGACTTCCGAACATGCAAGTAAAATCTCAGAAAACCATGGGTACATGCAAGAAAATTTATACACAGAAGGTTTTTGCATGTCAACGATTTCAGCATGAATCGGACCCCAGTCACACTAAGGGCACTCGAGTTTAATAACTCGCAGTATTTGTTGCGTCGCTTGCGGGTGATCTGGTAGTACTCTCGGGAGTCTACCAGTTACATTGCCCACAAAAGGTAGACGTAAAGTGCTCTCAGGTCTCTGGAAGTGCTGTGTAAACGACTAACCTCAAATTATAATCGTTTTAATAACTGACAGGTTCTTGTATTTGAAACATTTGAAATTCTTTGATTTTAATGGAAGTGCTCCGATCGCACAATTTTGTGGACGTGTGCACAGTATTTTCCCGCCAGTCACAGATTAGTTGCAAAAAGAGCGAGAAATATTAGACTTACACACAATCATGTACTCTTTCGTTGCGATCAGCAACGAGCTACCTCGGGTAGCTTAAGTCAGGTCTCGCATTCGTGGGTATTATAAATTTAGAAATACTTTTGTGAACGCGGTTTGGGGACGTTTCCAGGACATACCAAAAATACTTGTGTTTATGTAAACGTGTTCTAAGACTTCAGTTAAAAGTGAAATTATACATTTTCAGATCAGAACGCTAAATATTATAAAACAAATGTTAAAACTGACAGAGACAAGCATGTAAATACTTAAGCGTAAACCGATTGTAGTCCGGAAGTACGATGAGTATTATGGTTTCAGTATTGAAACTACACCGGAAAGATTGGTTTCGGACTTTACACACCATGTGGTATCGCGTCACAAAATTTACATCCATAAAAAAATCCAGCATTCATTTGGACAAAATGTGTCATGCTGTGCAGGTTCGAGTTTAAGTTCGGTTAAATTAAACTGACCAACATTTTAATATGTAAAAAGGAATTTTCTGGCCGCATGCTTGGCTGCTACCTGTCTCTGAAAACCCAAAGAAATATCCACAAATCCAATTCTGTGCCTACATTTAGAACTCGTTTTAAAAAACATCAAGAAAACGCATAACAGATCTTGGACTTGTATATCTTGTTGATTCCAGAAAACAGTAGTGGCAGTGCTTGACTGTTTTATCAACCCCGACTGGCCCTACCTACCAGAAAAGAAAGATAGCTACGACAGCCAGACTACGGAAAAAGAAGACATTGAGCGGGCGTGGAGCAGTGTCCCGGATGACCCTCTCAATTATCATTTCCTGTATCACGTGCTGGACGCCGATGAACATGGACACCCACCCAAAATCAACGGCGCCAGGAATCCCCAGTTTAAACAGTCTTCAAAATCGGCTCTTCACTACATCGCTGACAGCAACAACAAGGTAACCATGCAAAATATAGCAACCCTTAGTTTAAAGAGTTGATAATTATATAGACAGAGAATGATTTTTAAAGCCTCTGAAGATAATTGTTCTCTCGACCCCTGGTTTACTAGAGCAGTGCTCTAACCGCTGAGCTGCAGGGGCTGTGTTGTTCAGTTGGTTATTTGAGCTAAAGGAATTCACAACTACAAGAAATATAGTTAAAAAAGGATTTTAAAAGCCTCTGGAGATAATTGAACTCTCGACCCCTGGTTTACGAGACTAGTGCTTTAACCGCTGAGCTACAGAGGCTGTGTTGCTCATTTTGGTCTTTAAGTTGAAATTATTCGCAAATTAAAATAAAAAGAGAAAAAATATTGTTTGAAAAGCTAGAGGACTGAGAGGATTGAAAACCAATGCTTTAACCACTGAGTTAAATATTCAGCGGTTATTGATTACTACTCGGGTTGGTTAAGTGTCATGTCTTAAGGTTTTAATTAATTTTTATTATTTTTCGTCGTTTGCGATATTCAGCGCAAATTCAGTACCATATAAAAATTCTGTGCGATATCTTATCTTTGGAAGGTGAATTTTCTGTCTGTGAAGCACAAACCAACTTTTTTGCTGTAACTGTCGATTTCAATTTTCTTTTGAGAGAATTGCTTTGAATAAAATCTTCATAACCAGCTAGTGAAGGTCAACAGATTTTAGACAATCATATACATGTAATGTTGATTTACTGTTGTGTGGAATATGTTCTTTTCGCCTGCTTCAGTTTGCACAAGGGCCTTTTGGAGGCTGCAGTAGCGTATACTTGTGTTAAGATCGTCGGATTAGAATTAAGAGGACCGACTTCGAACTTACTATTTCTATTTCTTTTTTTCTCCTGAAATATTAACAAACTGCAAAAATGATCTAGTATATAAGCATTGTATTGACAATCTTAGCCAAAATGATTAAGTTGCAATTTGCCGGCCAACCCGCACAAGCGGCATTGAGATTGGACTTTCGCTCTACTTCATGTAAGCTGGTATATATTTCCTTTCTAAATATTATACAAACTGTAGTAACAAATGGGACTGAGGTAAACACTGCTTCAATGTATGTTCAAGCATAGGGTACGGCTCGAGTTAGACTAAATGTGTTTCTATCGTCACATTTGGACTCCTGCGGAAGGTTGCTTCTCCTGAACTCTAAAACTCTTTACCTCCATCTAATAAGACTTCATCTCTTTATATATCATTTTGCTTACGAAAATTACAAGAATTTCATCCTCAAGTTCAATGGGTATTTTTAAGTAGCATTTTCAAACGTGAAATACAATTTTGGATTATTGAGTTAAAGTGTTATTATTAATATTAATGTTATATTATTATTATTATTATTATTATTATTATTATTATTATTGTTATTGTTATTATTATTATTATTATTATTATTATTATTATTATTATTATTATGTGTAACTTATTGTTGTCTGTTTCTCTCAGGGAGCCTTACAACATCCGGTGGTGCGAATGTTGGTTTCTAGGAAGTGGACAAAATATGCTCGCTTTCTGTTCAGGTGAGAAGTCATCTAGTGTACGCCCTCGCACAGTTTCCCGCGGATTTCTCGCTCTCTCATAGTTTCCGGCGGATTTCTCGCTCTTACACACTTTTCAGCGGAATTCTCGCTCTCGCACAGTTTCCCGCGGTTTTCTCGCTCTTGCACATTTTCCCGCGGATTTCTCGCTCTCGCACAGTTTCCCGCGGATTTCTCGATCTCACCTAGTTTCCTACGAATTTCTTTGCTCTCGCACAGTTTTCCTCGGATTCCTCGCGTGTTAGACGTTTGTAGCTACGTACTAAGCAGTATAGTCTGGAGACTACTGAGTCAGCTTGGCGCGAGAGATTTAGTCGTGAAATTTCGAGATGACCTGCTTGGTTGATGTTCAGGTTTATTGTCACCCACAGCTAAGTCATTTGTCATGCAGTGCTTGTATTCTACACTCTCTGGTTATCACAGGGCCCCGATAACACAAGCCATCCATCAATTTATTTTGCTCTCCTGAACAGTCTTCAAGCTATGTGTTATTATTACAGTGAGTTCTGTACATAAGGTAATCTTATTCGGTTAGCTCGCGTTATCCATACTCTCTCCACAGCCTGTAAACTGTGTGCTATCTGTTCTTCCTGGCTGAGTTGTCTTTATGAGCGGACTCCTCGCAATACATCACTGAATTCTATAGATACATGGTTAATATCTGTTTTACTTTATACTTCTCTCCACAGTCTCCAAGCTGTGTGCTATCTGTTCTTCCTGGCCGTGTTGTCTTTCGCCCTCATCTACGGTGCAACCCGAGCGGACCCCAACAAATACACCAACCATGGAGACCGTCTGAGGGCCCTGTGTGAAGTGATATCAACCCTCTTCATCATGTTCTACATCGTGATGGAGGTCGATCAGATGGAAAAGTAAGTTTTCTTGCTTTAAAATGTTGAAAATCCATTTCATGTGACTCTCTTCAAACGGGTTAAGTTGATCTAGTCGTAATTTATAGCTACAAATTATGTACAACACAAAATGTTTAAACACTTTGCTGTTAGAACGAAACAACCTTTAAGAGGGAGCGCACCCAAGTTCTCTTAAATTGTTATTTAAATACGCGACAGTATTCCCCATCGCGTTTGTTCCATCTATGCAGAAAAAAGTTAGTTGTTTTTATACGAGAAGACGATTGGTTGATGTAGTGGCACATGCAGTGCATAGGACATATAGTACAAGACTCTGGAGATCGAAATGATAGCAGTGTTTACAACTATTTTGTTGGTTGTGTTTTATTGTCGCACTGATAGCTGATGCATACACTCATGTTATCTTCCATATCCTCGTCTATGTAGCAAAGGATTTCATCAGCATATGTCATCAAAATCTTTAACTAGGAAATTCAGATCTTAGTTTTCCACAAGTTTTCGAGATACTTCGGTTTTCTCAAGTATCTTGCGGGTTTCTTTTCATTTTGGTCGCTCCATTCAGAATATTTTTTATAAAACAGTACGATAACTTGTGCAAGTTCCCCCACTCGCTCAGAATAGTAGTTCTCAGCCAGTGAAAACATGCGAAATCGAATCTCAGCAGTTCAGTACTCAACAGTTTGAACGAGCGGGAAACAGATGCCTTCGCTTATCATTTCAGGGAAGGAGAAATGTATTACAAGGATCTCCACAACTTGTTGTTTAACGTGTTGGACTGGCTTGGACTTCTTTTGACGCTGTTTGTTATTCCACTGCGCGTGTTTGATGTTAAAGAGCAGTGGGTATTGGCTTCACTGGGATTTCTTTTTAACTTTATGAGGTTATTCAAGTTCTCCTGTGTTACTAGGTAAATATGTGTTTGTTGGCTTCACTGAGATTCCTGCGTAGCTTCATAAGACTGATCAAGGAGTTAACTTCAAGAGCTGCTCGAATACTTCTGTGTTTCAAAGTAATTTTGTGAGGCCTGTTAACAGGAAGGGGGCCTCCTAAAGAAACCAAGATTTCTGGTAGATGTCAAAATGCTTATAATTCAGTTCCCTTTTATCGTAATTGAGTACTTTTCTAAACAAAGACGAAGGATAATATTTCAGCTCTCTTTAACTAGTTTTGAAAGTTTATTGAGATCTTTGCGTTAAATGTTTAAGGAAAAGAACCAATTTTCTTTACCCTCCCGTCATTGACTTAAAAAACTAAGCTAACGGATTCATTGTGCCAGTATAAATGTTCCAACATGTAGACTCGTGTATAAAGTCGGTTTGCAGTGGCTGTGTGTTAGTTTGTATCTATATAAAAGAGTGACCGAAGACAAAAATCCATACCCTCACAACCCCACCCACTTTTCTTGTATCTATGGTTAGACGTCGTTTTATTTGTGTCGAGAACGACTTCCTTCCTTCGTATTAGAGTTTTTAGGTAATTGGTGATACCGGGAAAATGTTTCTTGAAAGAGAAAACCACATTTCCATTGTCATTTGGTAATCGCATCTGTTCAACACTAATTCCTGTGCACTGACAATCTTGTTGTTTTACCATTTCTAACTTCCATGTGTTTATCCGCTGTACGTATGTACTACTGCGCAGGACAACAGGCTTATATACCAAGACCCTGGCGAAGATTATTTATCGAGACCTGACTCGATTTCTGGTCGTGTTCGCTGTAGTGTTTATTGCCTTCTGTGGAGCGTTATTTCTCTCACTCAAAGCTACAGATTCCCTGGAACTTTTCAGGTGTGTTCGTCAGATAATGTAAGAAATAGTGTCACTTTCTTTATCTCCTTACTGAAGAAGAAGGCCAGTACTATATTCCGATCAATGTACTCTTTTCCATCTAATTTTAGTAAATATTAGCCCTTTTAAAGCTGTCCCATCACCCAGCGTGGCATTTGCACCACGGAATCAATCAGAGCAAATGGTGGATTGGGTCACCAATTTGACTGAGTTGAAAAGTGCTTGGAAATGTGATGTTCTTGCACTATCGTTCAAAAATCTATGTAACCCAGCCTCTCGTCACCACAATTTAAGTTTTCTTATCATGTTTTCCTTACTCCACTTTCGCGTTGCTTTTATTTTTGTACTTCGTAGCTATGCTCTCAATGTTCAATTCTCATTTTCTCTTTTGCAGTGGATTTGATCTGATCTTGTTGGCCGGCATTCGAGCCCTGGTAGAGCAGCAACCATTTAACGATAGTTATGAGAAATACAGGTGAGTCGGTATCGATATGTCTTTTATTGGATAAAAGGTTTTTCTTATTTTGTTATTTTCTTTGGGTTTTGCTTCAGGAACATTAAGGCATATTCAGATCAGTTGTGTATCAAAACTGACTCCAAACAATGGTCTACATGGCCATGATTGTCGTCATTCTGCCTGTCATTCTGCCTGTCTGTCTGTCTGTCTGTCTGTCTGTCTAACCCCTCTTCTTCCTTCTCATGTCCAGGTGGCTGACCACAATCCTGGTGCTGGCCTACATGGCCGTGGTTGTCGTCATTCTGTCTGTCTGTCTTTCTCTATCTGTCCGTCTGTCTAACCCCTCCCCTTCCCTCTCATGTCCAGGTGGCTGACCACAATCCTGGTGCTGGTCTACATGGCCATGACTGTCGTCAGTTTAACTGTCTGTTTGTATGTCTGTCTGTCTAACCCCTCCCCTTCCCTCTCATGTCCAGGTGACTGACCACAATTCTGGTGCTGGTCTACATGGCCATGACTCTTGTCATTCTGCCTGTCTGCCTTTCTCTATCTGTGACTGTCTTTCTCTCTAACCCTTCCCCTTCCCTCTCATGTCCAGGTGGCTGACCACAATCCTGGTGCTGGTCTACATGGCCATGGTTGTCGTCAATTGAACTGTCTGTTTGTCTGTCTATCTATCTGTCTGTCTTTCTCTATCTGTTTGTCTCTCTAACCCCTCCCCTTCTCTCTCATGTACAGGTGGCTGACCACAATCCTGGTACTGGTCTACATGGCCATGGTTGTCGTCATTCTGCTCAACATTCTGATCGCTCAGCTCAGTACCACGTACGAGGACGCCAGGAAGATCGCCCGCCTGCAGTACGACATAGACCGCATGCGCATAATAACGCGGCTGGAGAGCAGCAGATTTGAAAGTTTTGTGAGTATTTTTGTTTGCAGTTGATGCATGCTGTAGACACGCCTTGAGCATCAAATCTTGTATATATAGTTAAAACAAAATAAAGAAAAATTGACGGCTCTCTGTCGTGGGCTTCTATCTTTTACGTAAATCAAAATTAAACATAGATTTGTTCCAATCATGATCAGGATTTTAAGCTATCTGAGTTTGACTGGGTTTCTTAAAAATTGCTCTGCTCTCACAGGACATTTAAATTAAGCGCTGAAAGTTTATTTAGTGTTTATTAACAAACTATACACAGCAGTCTTGGATCATAATTACAAGTGTTCTCGATCTACGTTGGTTTTTGCTATTTGATGCAGGCAATCTTGTATTACATAGTATGTCCATCGATGGTTTAACTGATAATGTCACCTTGTGTGGTTCAGAGTGAGAAATCAGCAGGGTTTGGAATTTCGAAAATTAGTTAAGCTTGGGTGTCTGTCTTTGGTCTCAGTTTCAAATTTTCAGCGATCGTATTTTCAGTTGAGTTATCCGGTGCCGCAGTGGTCGAGTGGTTAGCGTGTCTCACTCGTAACCTGAAGATCGTGAGTTCGATCCCCGGCGTGACCACTGTGTTGTGTCCTTGAGCAAGGCACTTTACCCGACTTGTTCCTGTCGACTCAGCTGTATAAATGAGTACCAGCTTCTGCTGGGGTCTAACCTGTGATGGATTAGTGTCCTGTCCAGGGGGGGTTACAGACTCTCATCCGCTTAACACTACGGAAACCGGAGACAAGCGCCGGCTTTATGAGCCACTTGGCTCAGGAAAGGATTTAGTTCTGCTTTTTATCCGCGTTGGTGTTAATATAATAGGTATCCTAATTTACTTTTATTCGTTTGGTTTGAGCAATACTAGAAAGTTGGAAAGATCTTGAGTTTTAGATATTTAATTTTTGGTCTCAATTTTTATCACTCTTTTTTAGAACTTACGAATGAGGAAATATGAAGGGGGAGATTGGATAAGCGAGGAGAATTTGTCAAAGGGTGAGTAAATGGTAAACACAGCGTCTGTTGGCACATACGGAACGTATTAGAACTCACATCCCAAGTGTCAAGTAAGTTTGCGTTTGGCTTGATATAATTTTGCATGCACTTCAGTTTACACTAAAACTTCGAGGTTTTTGCAGTTGATATTGACTTTAACATTTAATTACACAAATTGTAAGATTTCAGTGTTGTACTCGTGAAGCTGGCACTCCTTCCTCAAAAAACGTTTTACAGGCCGCGCAAGCACGTAGGCATCAATTTAAACGAAAGAGAAAGGCGCGCTTTTCGCCTTACTATGATTTGTTGATGTTATTGTTGAAGACAAATTGGAGAGGAGATGTTGGGGAGAAGGCGGTTACAGCTCCCTCACCTCCGTCTCTCCCATTTCAAATGGGGAATTACGCCTCTCCCCCAACCCCTACATACATACACAGTTGTTAATATCTTTTCGTGTTTCTCCGTAGAGTTACTTGAATACGACGACGAGAGTCACCCCTGGGAATCGATTGAGGATAAACTCTCCAAGACAAGGTTAATTTGTGCGCGTTCAGTTAGCTATCACTGCCACTTTTCAACCACCCACGCCTAACATTACAGTGCCAACATGTTGTTCATTCCGAGTGTGTATGACAAGATACCTGGTCAGACAGATCAAAGTCCCCACTCTATCCCCTGTACCTCGCCCTCGGGCTAAACCTTGATAGATTAATTGAGACTAAACTTTCTTTTTCACGAGCGCTGTAAGCATAAGAGCTTTTTTTCTTCGTGAAAACGGACTTGGAAAATCCTAAGCAGTAACGCAAGAATCAAGGTGCGCTTGCATTCTTCGTGAAATCAGAACACAACGCAAGAGAAAAAAAAGGCGACTTTCTATCCTTGACCTGTTTCGCGTGAGCCGTTGCTGATACCTGTGTCAAAGCCATTTTCGCGATAAAATACACTTGGGCTTGAGTGAAAATCAAGTTAAATGATAGTTAAAAGATGTCACTATTTTTGTGGGAGAGAGGAGAAGGTTTAGAGGAGGGGTTAAGGTGGCCGAAGCACCCCTCCTCTTTACGTCCTCATTTTTGCAAACATTTTGCAAAAAAAAAAAACCTGTACTCTAAAAATGCCCCATTTGGAGAACATATACTCTTTGGGCATCCTATTTCAAACTTTTTGGAACCCCGTCTCCCATTTGTAAATTTTCTGGCTCCTCTCCCGAGTCTTGTGATATCTTATTGTATAGTGTCTGAGTATTAGTTTTTTAAACCACAGATTGGAAACTGGTCTAAAAGTCTCACCAGAGGAGCCAAAAACACCTATGTTCGTTTGTTTCATTATGGAAAGTTTATTCTGTTCTCTTTAACTTTAGGGACAAGATGCGAAAAATCATGAGAGGCTTGAGATTTGTCGATACGAAGCAATGAAACATCTTACATTTTCTGTCGTGGCGATGGAGGATAGTTGTTATACAACACAATGATCACATTTACCAGAAGGACTGTTTTGTGTTAAACTAAGCTTCAGTGAAACAGTTTATGTTGAAGAGTTGAGTCCATGTACGAGACACTGAAAACTTGCTTTGATGGGCTAAAAATGTCATAAAGGGGATCAGAACTAGACATTTTGTATACCAATGGTCATCATCATCAAAAAGGACAACTCTGAAATGTTGGAAAATTACTAGGATTCCCACTCTAAGCAGTTTGGGTTTTTCGTTCTCGATTTTTGTTTCACTTGTCTCTAGTAGCATCCGTTAGCATGTGGCATCTAACCTCTCTGATGACGGCTACACTCAGTTTTATTTTTATAAGAACATGTAATTTTGAGCTGACGTCGAGGCAATTAATGGATGTTCTTATTTTTTGGCGATTTGTGCCTCAAAACGTTCTTAAGATGTTCTTAAATTACATGTTGCAATATGAGGCATATGTAGCCCTGAAATGTGAAATAAAGGACATTGTTTAAGATTGGTGTTTTATTACAACAAAAGACACACTGATAGAGATCTTCTTAGTATCACTGCTGTGCTACAGAAATTACAATTCTTAACGGCAATGTACTGTGTTGTTCATTACACATTCTTGATATAATGTATCATGCACATCAACTGTTGGGTCAAGCTGGACGCAAAAATGTGGAATAAAATGTTCTTATTCAAATCTCAGGCTGAGCTATGTTCTTAAGATGTTCGTTTTTCGTATTTTCAGCCTCAACGTTCTTATAAAATATGTTCTTTTAAAAAAACTGAGTGTATTTAGACTGCGCATGCTTTAATTATACTAAGAGACGAACGCCGGCAGATTTCCAAGATGGCGTCGCTGAATTCCATTTTTGCAGCTAAAGTAAACAACATTTAACATTTTCAACCAAGAAATTAAACAGTTGGTCTTTCACAGTTGACAAAAAAAGAAGATTTTAAAAAATTTGTTTGTTTAACTGTTTTGAAGCGTTTGTACACTAAACCATTAACAACCCTAGATAATAAACTTACAATGGGTAACCGTATATATATTCTATTTTGTATTTTTCATACCGTGCGAAACTTGATGTAACTATTTAATACTCGTAAAATATGATACGAAAATACAGTTTCAGAAAATATTAGTAGCAGTTATCATATGGTTTCGTGTTCAATTTGGAATTAATTTGCACGAGTGAGTTTTTCATAAATTTTTTGGTATTGGTATTTGCAATTAATCGGACCACAATCCCTCGGATCTATCGTTGTTTGATTTTTTTAAAAGTGTTTG
>JANSTQ010151022.1:0-11745 GCA_026167885.1 Bergia puertoricense
TTATTATTATTATTATTATTATTATTATTATTAACTGCTAATATAATTAAAGTATTACTGCCTTAACAAATAAAGGTTTCGTTTACGTATTTGAGTGAGTCTGTCTTTATTTCGTAGCATTTTTTAAATTTTGCTTGGATATTTTAATTCAAATTTTATTGTTAAAACATTCGCAGCCTATAAAACACATGAGGCAACTCAACACTTGGGATGCAAGAAAGAATGGAGGTCTTCACGGAGACTATGTGTAAAAAGTATTGTGAATTTAATGAATAAAATAAGAGGATAGGGATTGTGGGGAGAACCACTCAACAATGTAAACTCGATCTGAGTATTGGTCATAAAAACACAGAAATAAAATATTATTTCCAAAACGCTTGTGAGTGTAATTGACTAAGCATATAAGGTTTGTGTCAATTGTATAATGTGAAGAAATGTACAAAGAGATTAGATTTAGATTAAGGTGAAATTTCAGTACTTCTCTATCTTTTTAATTGCATAATTATAGATGTCTTTAGAAACGTTTGAACGATCTTGAAAATAGTTTTAAAGGGGTTTGGGGAAAGTCCCGGTAATATATATTGAGGGAGTATACGTGGGCTTATTCAGTACTAATCATTGGAATAAACGTGAGACTCAAGCAGTGTATGAAGAAATTATATTCTAATTTAGCATCAAACAGCTTTCGACAATCTCGCCAAAAAGTAAATGAGAAGCAATATGAGGTGAAAGTTAGAAATAGTATCCTAGGCAGAATTTCGTTGGGTAAAGATTGATACCCTCAAGCTAAATTTTAAAAACGACAAGAACGTTATATTTCTTGTCTCAGAGTTTTTTGTCTCAGATCATGAAGGGTTTCCTGGCTACAAACCATTAATCCAACAATCTGAAACTATACCTTTGTTCCACGTCATATATTCCGTTTGTTACTGAAAAAAAAAAACCCGTGAACTAGGATATTATGTCTCTGAGGATAAAATCGAAGAAATCAAAACTGAAACTAGTTCATGATTAATGCGGCATGGATCTGGAGCTCCTAAATGAGATTTTATTGAACATATACAAAGATTTAATTATATCAGTTTTGTACAATGGCCGTATCACTCGGTGATACATGTTAAGATAACGCAGCACTGTCAAAATTTCGGACGGATACAATTTGAGACGAATGAGTGTTCGAATACAATTGTTTTAAATGTATCTCTCACACAGCCACGCACATTGATTTACTGATTGGTAATCTTCAGCCAATAGTTTTTAAACCAGCTTTTTATTCAAATTTACGATGGACCTGGTACAGCATGCTGGACAATATTCATCTTCTATCATCTCAGTCGATGATTACTGAAACGCTAATTATTTCACTGACAATAATTGCTGGCAAAACAAAAACTCAAAATGAGCCGCAAGGAAATTTAAATAATTAAACAGAGCTTACAAATAAAAATGTTCCTTAGATTTAAGAATATTTAACACAGTCAGTCTGTCTTGCTCGAAAAGACTTAAAAAGATTTAGGAACTTAAAATAAAGCAATCTGAGTTTTATAGAAAGGTCGTATAAACGTTTCGGGGTTGGAATCTGAATAACGGGTTTAAATAAAAAAATGAATAATGGATCTGGATTAATGAATAACGCAGTCTGGAAGGAGACGTAACAACATAAACGTAGAAGTGAATATTGAACAAAGACAAAGCAAAATTATTTGGAAAAATAGCCGTATTTAGGTGAATAAGAAATCCATTTTTTACCAGACTAGTATGCAAGAGGAACAAAAATGATAAATGACATTTTTTATTATAAAATGAATGTCTCTCCTTCGTGTCATTCAAAGACAAGTATGCTATTAAAACTCGTCTCACCTTTTACTATGGTATTATATGTGCTATATCACAATAGTGGAAATAAATTTCAAAATCAACAAAAAGCAGTATAACAAACTCTCGAAAACCATGGTTTGAAGATCCGACTTTACTGACCACAAAAAAGATTACCACGAGCTCATCAAACAAAAATTTGTTTCCTTGACAACTGAAAACCTTTTAATTCAGAAAGGAATCAAAGAAGAAAAGCTAAACAAAAAGCCTACCTCCTACCATACCGTTCGACCCAGGAAACCAAGCTTAATGCCTTCCAGCTGAAAATATTTTAATTAGAATGAAAATAAAAGTGTCGGATAAATGTCCTTAACTTTCAAAAGAAAAACCAGATTGTTTTAATAGCTAAATCGAGACGAATTGCAGTCACGTTTGACGATATTCAAGATCATTCCAGTGCCACTTAGGCGAACGTGTTGCAAAGCGTCCCCATTCTGGTCACTGTGATGAAAAATAGATTTTCAGATTCAGATTTTATTTTTTGCCACACTTAAATAATATACATTTGTTTACAATTTTTAATTTATCTTAAAATAACAGAGTAGCGTGGCGAGAAGGACCATAAGAAACCATAGTGGTTTATGCGGGATGGCCCTTCTCATCCAGTTTGAATCATGAAAATTAGTATTCGTCATGGCCTATTGTTCTTAAATCTTTTTTAATACGGTTTCATTTTAGTCACTTCAGTCCCAAATATGCGACCCCATTCATCGGCACATCCCCATTAGCCCAACATTTGCATCTAAGTTTTGTGAAGAAAAGGTAAATTTTAAGAGATTTGTTTTTGGAAAGCCGTCATTAAGAAATATCGTAAAGCAAATTTGAAACTCTTTGTTTCATTACTCGTGCTTTCACTTTCTTCTTAAATCTTCTGAAGAAAAACAGATTTTGAGATATTCGCTATTTTGATATTCAAATAGCAGGAAAAGTTTCATGGAGACCAGTTCCTCATCAAAGGTACGCTTTTAATTTTATATTGTATTAAAAGACCACCCAATAGCGCTCAATTAAAATTATGGCGTTTTCTGCCAATGAGATAGGACTAACAAAATGTTAATACATCTACTAAGTGTCTCGGACAAACCATCGGAGCTTTACTCGAACCTGATCTCAAAAAGGAACACGAGCAACTGTTTAAGCAATTGAAATGTAAGTGTATCAAAACAGTACTTTCAGGTATTTATTTAGTTCAAACTCTGGATTTTAGTTAAAATGGACTCTATCTAAAATTCGGTAGTTGAAAAAATATGTAGAAGCTTTTGTAATTATGAACATTAATATGAGACAGAACTAGACACATTTTTCAGCAAGGGTTTTGACAAATCACTCTACAGATAAGTATTAAACTATCTGATACATTTAACCCAAGGTAAAATCGAAAAAGTTAGTATAACTGTAGTTTGATTAACTTCTGCATAAAATGTATTTACCTTCACTGAGTAATTTGATATTTAAGGACTTTTATTTGTGGCTTTGTGCGTTTAAGAAAAATTAGTCTTAACTATTTTTAATTCTTGTATCCGTTTCTGCTTTCGAGGAGTTTTTTATGTTCGACACAAGACATTTTCCTGATACTCACAGTATTCCTTTTTATAAAAATTTTCTTTAAATTAATTTCTTAAAACACCTTAGTGTGGATGTCGAAACAACCATTTCCTCTAAAGGTACGTAGGACTAACCCTATCTGTTCAAACGAAAGTGTAAAACTATCCCAAGATTTAAAAGTTTTGACTGAAAATAAAATGAGAAAAATAACAGATCCAAGAGTTATCTCAATTAAAAAATGTTCAGTAGTCGAAAAAAAAATGTTAATTTTTCAAAACACCGTATCATTTTTTGGGGTGAGCTCGATTGGACATTTTCTGAAACAGTAAAACATTCGGGCAGATTTCTAATAGCCCCTTCGAAACAATGATAAAAAGGTTATCCTGAATTAAGGATTAGGAAGAACTTAGAACCTGCAGTTTGTTTTGCATAACTCTAGTAGTGATTAGTTGATGGATCATAGTTTTATTCAACATCCCGGAATAAGGTAAATGGAAATCATCCTTAACTAATGACATAAATTTTAAAAGGAAAAGAATATTTTCCAGATAATTTTAACACCATTATGACGGCTTAAATGTTCAGAAATTCAGTAAAAAAAACCCGCAATTTATATTCCCCCATCAAAGGAAAGAATGCAGGATAGAACGGCATCTTAAAAACAAAGAAACATTTCACTTCCTAAAAGGAAAGACAATGGCTTCGTTTCCTCTTACCAGCGTTAACTCTTTGTTTTTGAAAAATGCCATCTATACAAACGTAAAATCTCACATACACGTTTCATTTATGTTACGTTTAGTTTATTTTGATTAAAACCATTCTCCACATATTTGTAGCGATAAAATAACTGAATGGAGTCCAATCAAGGTGTTAGCAGACGAGTGACAATAGAGCTAGCCCAATTTGCTAATCATGAGTATGAGTTCAGACAGAATAGGACGACACAAAGCACTTTCGTTAGAAATTTTTCGTAAATGTTACAATTGAAAAAAAAGGAAATTAAATGGGTTTAAGTAAGCTTGTTGCTATTGAAGAAGTGGCATTACTACTGAGTGAGACGACGTTCTCCACCAATTTGGGGAGGAGAGTTACTGTTGTCATGGTAATTATTTCTTCACTCGTGAATGGCTCACGTGCATAAATGACAGGTGACTGAGACTGGTTGCGGAAGGTGTTCGATATCTGGCTCGGCGCATACCTGATAGCCCGCAGACAAATTAGTGAACAAGAGCAAATAGATTTGGGAAGGTTTTAGCTCTTATGATAAGAAGCAAAAACGATTCATTAAATGAATAAAAATGACAGAAACGTGACCTGAGGGAAAAAATCAATTGAAAGTTTAAGATATAATGAATACTTGATACAAAATTAGAGCAACAAGAAAAGTGAAACTGCAGAACTCCTTATATATATATATATATATATTCCAAGTATTTTAACCTATGTATATGTATTACTGAGGAAGCTCGAATGAGCGAAATGTCTCATTTTTACCATTAAATATCAATGTAAGAAGTTCCCTGTTGCACTGTTTAACCGACTCTATCTCTCTCTTTCTCTCTCTATATATACATATTTGCAAGTTTGTTTAAATTTTGATCTATCTCATATAAACCCGTAATAAGAGTACTGATCGCTCTTCATCTCGTTTTATAAATTTGGATATTGTCATATTTGGTTAACTAATTTTAAAAACTTTTCAGGACATTTACTTATTAGTGCCATTAATTTGTCTCATAACTTGAAAGAATGAAAGCTATAAGAACTGAAATCTCAGCTGGTCAAAACGTCTTGTAAAATATGTGTTAATGCAAATATGGAATATTATTGGGCACAAATTAACCCTCGCACGACCAGGGTATTTGTCATTACAAATTAACCCACCTCTCCCCCCCCCCCTGTCCATAGATTTTTTATATGGTTACACATAAAAGATTGAGCTTTGGCATGCTAACAACTTAGGTTAGCTAATTACTTTCCATAACAAAAATCAAGTTTTAATTGCAGTTTCACAACAGAATCCATCATCTTGGCCGCCATCTTCGTTTTTAATTTTTTTTTTTTTTTTTTTTTTTTTTGCCAAATTGCAGCAAATTTTCTTGAAAAAAGTAGAAACCATGTATTTACAGTCTCGAATAGGAAAATCATGAATGATCAATAGAAAAACAGAAATTAGAACAAATTTTACCAAAAATTATCCGATTTTTTATTTGTATCTAAATCTGCATAATCAATTTTGCATAAATTATAAGTGATGACGTCATCTAATTAACGCCAAAAGATGTGTTCGTTAACGGACTACAGGTATTGCAAGTTTCATTTTGATTGCTTTAAATCTTCAAGTTTTAGGTTGGAAAAAATAGGAGGGGTGGTGATCAATTTGCCCCCCCCCCCCTGGACGTTCGAAGGTTAAATGACGTGTCTTTCTTTTAGTGAGTGTGAAACGGTGTGCTCAAAGTGAGAAACATGTCCTAGCATACGTGGCGATTTCTGTTCCCATTTTCTTCTTCTTTTTTTATTTGCATAAGACTGTCAAGGAAACTCGTTTTATGATTTATATCTCATGTTTAAAACTACAACTTTTAAAAAAATTTAAGGAAAAATTATAAAAATCTAATCATGGTACTTTTCTGCCCATTATTTTAATTAATCTGTGTTTTTCATAGTGAATATATCAACCTCAACAGTTAGTTTTCCATATAAAGAAGGTCGTAACGTCGTCAATCACACTGATCCATTTTGTCCCCATAAACCGATTTAGTGAAAATCTACTGATAAAGAGATAAAAGCGTTTGTAAGCTTCTTTGGGCTTGCTGAAAAAAATACCCGATTTAATTAATTCTGAAAATCTTTTATACTTTGATAAAAAGAAAATTTACTTTGGAAAGGTGTAATTTACATATGGTTAATGTCAGCAGAGTAGAATAAATTAGATTTTCTTGGGTTAATTGATTTTCTGAGAAAAATGCTGATCACGGACAATACCAAACAATTTCGTAATCGTTATACTTGACAAATGATTTGTTTTTCTATTTCGCACCAGTTTATGAGGTAGTTACCTCTTATGTAGTTGACAGGGGGTTATGCAGTTTTTCATTATTACGTTTAGCAAGATTTTAGATACCTTTCTACACTCAACAGACCTCATAACATAAGCATGGCCAAGTGCTTGGTTTTCCTGTTACTTCTCTGTGTCACTGTGCAGTTGGCGATGAGTATGGGTGTCCCTATGGACCTCGAGGGAAATGAGTGGCAAGACACCTTGGAAGACTCTTTGGATTTCGATTTGGAAAATGATGGCGGTAAGTTTGTCATTAGTCAATTTCGAATCGGGGTCTTTATCAGTTAAACCTTTTAAATAATATTCATTTCTGCGATGACTTTAATAACTATCCGGGGTGTTTATTTAAGGTGGCCCCTGTCTTAGAGCTTTAGCCTGATATTTTTCACACAATTTAGTATATACTAAGGGGAGAAGGGGAGAATCAAATTGAACCCGTCATTTATTTGGCTATGGTAACCATGGAAACCAATTAGAAACCACGTGACTACCCTTAATTGAAAGCACAAAGGCAACTGATTACATGTGCCAAATTCCAAGTCAAACAGATTAACTTTTTAAAAAAGGCTTATGCTTTCTAGGGTTAATTATAGTAAAAATTAGCAGAGCTTTCGTCTTAGAGTTATATAACTTTCAAAACTCTCGTAAAAACATGGAGCATCCCCAGGACCCGGGTTGGATTCCCAGTGTACACTTTTTAAAGTTCAAATTTTTTCTCCTTTTTCTCTCTGAAGTAAATAAAAACATATTTTAGATCAACAAAAAAGGAAGGAAACAGCTGTTAAAATAACAAAATTTGTAGATTTGAAGCCCAATGGAAATTACTATCATGTAATTGTTACTAAACAGTTTCTTGGCCGTCGCTATCGCTTCACTTGTGTGTTAGTCTTCATGTGTGTTTGCAAGCAGAAGCATATTAATAATCAGTATTAACCAAACAGGTGAATAGCACTTCTCGAGCGCTCTCCGAAAATCCTGTGCTATTCACTTCGGTCATTCATGCATGAAACGAACGCGCACGCAAGATGGACGTGCGTAAGGCTGAGGCTTTTTTTTCGCTCAGTTCTTTTGTTGTTGCAAAAAATAGAAATGGAAAAAAATTATTTTAAAAAGTGCTATTCACCTGTTTGGTAAATATCCACGACTAGTCAATTCCACTTCGGGGGGATAATTATTAATTATATCTTGCTATTGTTTTTCTATTTTCTTGACCTAAACAAACAATTGAAAAAGTTCGGATTCAAATCCGTTCAAATACAGTCGTATGTTACTATATAATAGATAATTTAATATAAAAATACCGAAGTCGGAAACTAGACCTATATCGCTAAAAAAACTCCATTTAAACAAAAACATTATTAACTAATAATAACCTCTTCTGTTTTTTGTAAAATCTTTCAGAATGTAAGGACAACATGTCATATTGCGCACAAGGCAAGAAGTTCTGTAATATGGATCCCAAAAAAAACCCGAACGTAGATTTCATGCATGCAGAGTGCAAAAAAACTTGTGGATTGTGCTGAGTATAATTTGCCGAAGTGTAATCCAGTTAGAGGGATTACTGGGTTTTTTTTAGCGAGAATGCGAATAACGAAAGTTACAAAGAAATAAAATAACAAAATACCTTAACAAGGTTTGTCCAAATCTTCCTTATAATCGTCAACTTTAGTTTTGTAATGCACCTGTCAATGTGAATCCAAAGGGGGGAGGTGAATGGATATATAATAAACAACAAATAAATAAACAATTGTGGTGCTTATAACGCGCTTTATCACTGTTAGTTTCAAAGCGCTTTCACAAATGTACAATTGGCGCAAATGACCGCTGTTTACAATACTGACGCATTCCACAATGTCGAGATTACCATACTCTTTCCACCCAAAGTTAAACCCTCGACCAGGATTGAACCTGAGACCACCTGTTTGGCAGTTAGAGATCTTATCAACTTCGCTAACCTCGCACACTCCGAAATCTTCCTGAATGAGCGAGGATTTTTCCTTGTTCTGTGATTGGTGAATTTGACATGGCGGGTGCCACGGTGTGATTAATTGCCCGTGAGGGGATTGTTTTTACCCCCCTCAACTTCCACCCCCACCCACCTCCACCACCATCATTATCACTACCGCCACCACCACCAAACCCCCGACATTTCTTTCGTCTTTTGAGCCATGTTTTTGAAGATCTACGTCCGGTTTAGAAGATTCTATACAAACTATCAAATCTTTTAAATACTTGGTTTGTAATCAGGAATTGTTATACCTCTCGATAGATGCAGATTGAATCGAGAAATTCTTCGGATTTAACCACTGATTGAACGAAAACCGGCTAGCCTACAAAATGGCGGCCAGCAACTATCTCACGCTTCCGCATGTTTCTATACCAGTCCAGCGGAGCCAACTAGACCACTGTCTTACTCAGACATAACATCCCTCCTTTTCTCAAAGGCTGGTGAACTACAAGGTAAATAGCTAAATATAAATCACAAATGTTAACAGTAACAAGAAATGTTCAGATCCAAACATAGTCATGTGACATGATTGTGGCAGTCCGCACTATAGTGTCCCTCAACTTGACATGTCCTAGTCAGCAAACTTTTGCGGTCAACGCCTTGTCCTCTGCGGCCTTACCGAAGTAGCGGTAGGTTCCTCCGTGGATGGTTCATCACTGATGCTGGTGCCAACTGGTTCGATAACAGGCTGTGACTCCTCGGATAGTGTCTCACTAGGCGGCTCATGCTAATTTACAAACTCCTTTCCATCAGGGATGTTCCTGCAATACTGACTCCCTTCTTCGCTTTCTACAATTACGCGACTACCTGTCTCTGCCGGTTTTTCGCCATTTCCGCTTCCCAACTGATTCCTGCTTCCTTCAGTTGTGCCTCAACAGATCTTGGCCAAGTTGTTTGGGTCCTGCCCCTGCTTCGCTTCCCCTTCCCCTCAGTGCCACTCTGGCCAATATGTTATTCGGCATCCTCAGTACATGTCCCAGCCATTTCCATCGTCTTTTCACATAGGGGTTGTGCAGGAGTTGCAAAATGTGGAATAAACCGGCTGCTTAAGTTGGCTAAACTAAAGACACTGCGTACCTCGTGACACTCTTGGGTTCCTCAGCCTCCTACATGGATCTAAATCTCTCTTCGGTGGGACCGATCCCTTTCTGTGAAAGCAGGATCCCCATAAACACCAACCGATCCATGTTGAATGACACTTATCCGGGTTTAGCGTCAAACCACACTGTTGTAGTGGTTCCAGAGTCTGGTGCGGTCAAAAATTATGGGTGTCATTGTCAGGACCATGAACTACAGTGGAACCCCGCCTTACAACCTTCTCGTTAATACGACAACCTCGTTATAACCACCACAAATTTTCTTATAAAAACATCCGTTAATGCGACCACCCCGTTAATGCGACCATCGACCACTTTTTTAAGTCCCAACGTGTATATTTCTTTGTTTTCAACCCAATTAATACGACCACTCAATCCAGATCTGCAAACAGACAAGTGGCAATTGAAAATAAAACTTGAAAAATATTGAAAGTGTCTGTTACATGTCAAATTGTTGTTAAAATGTTTATTTAATAAGTCAAAAGAAAGGAAAAAACAATTCGGGCTGACAATAACATCCGTCAATTGCATAGTGTCGGTATTTTCATAAGAGTCACTGCATAGCACTGGAAGTGTAAAAGGGATACACTTGAAACACGCGTCATTTGAAACAAATCAGCTATGGAATGTGAACCTACCCCTTTAATACGACCACATTATTTTGTCCCGTTGGTGGTTGTATTTGAGACTGCATTTTTTCACATTGTTCAGCAATTTCTAAGGTGTTTTTTAAGGTCGGGACCCGGCCCTCTTCTAACAGTTTCCGTTTAATGTAGGTTGATGTCCACTTCTCTAAGATTTTGTCTCTGATTTGGTTTTCTAAGTCAGAAGCAAACTCACAATCTTTGGCTGCTTTTCGCAAACGAGTAGCAAACTGGTGAGTATAGTTTCATTGGGCTTAAAAAAACCGCTAGCATTGTTTATCTGGGGTATGAAGTAGGCATTCAAAGCATCGACAGCTTTACTGTATTCTTTGGCAGTCCCAGTTCCAGTGAGCGTCGTGAAGACTTCCTGTACGTCTGGTCCCACAAGATGCAGTAAAAGAGCTCTACGGCGTTGTTTGGTGGTATCTGTTGCATCGGCGTCAATAACAAGGCCTTTCCAATCAGCGTATAGCTCAAATGAGTTAAACCATCGAGTCCAACGAGGACGAATTGTCGCCGGGTCAGAAAATAATCAATTTTTGGTAATTTATTCACAAAATCTGCCATAGTAACTACACTATCCTCGTCACCAGTGTTGCACCTCCCGATACATGCAGGTTGAACTGACAAATTCTTCTGATTTAACACTAATTGAACGCAAACAATTAGCCTACAAAATGGCGGTCAATAACTCTCACTCCTCCACATGTTTCTCTACCAGTCCTCTATCAGACATAACAGGAACGTTTAAAATGGCTAAAACTGACAGTTGTCTCTAATTAAGAAATTTTTTAAAAAGTAGGAAGTTTTGACCGCTACTGTTGGTTTTGTCAGCCCAGCTGATGCGGTGATTTGCATGATGATATCGTCATCATCTGATCGGACTTGCTAGGACCTGTCTGTCTTGTGCGTCCATCACGATCCTGCATTACAATCCGGCGGAAAGTCTTCCGCAGAAAATCCAATGGTGATATGATATTATAAAATTTGCCAAAAAAAAAGTGCTAAAATCTAAAAAGGTGTGGGGTGGATCCGAAAAACTTGAAAGTTAGGCTAAGAGTTAACTTTGTACTAGTAAACAGAAACTCTTTTTTAAATTAAAACGTCAACTAGTTACAACTTGTTCAGAGGTACATTTCCTGTAGTATTGCAGTTAATAGAAACTCGAGTTTTAGGCTTTTTTACTTCTTATTTAACTCTGAAACTACTCACGCAAATGTTGTACTCTAGTCAAATATATTGTTCAAAATTTGTGATGAAAATAAACAAAAACATCTCCGTGTCAAACAAAACAACGATTTAATTGCATCATACTTGAAATTATAACACAGCAAGTTAATCCAAAGTGATGAAGTTGGCTGAACAGAGAGTTGTATACCTTATTACATGAAATTTTGGCGACACTTTAATTTAGCGAATTTAGCGATTTTTCGAAATATCGCTAAATTAAAATGCACCAAAATTAAGTGTCGCTAAATTTAAATCGTCGCTAAATTAAAGTGAGTACAATATGAA
>JANSTQ010151033.1:0-11745 GCA_026167885.1 Bergia puertoricense
ATGATACGGAAAATCGAGAGATATTTACAGCTTATATCTGTGACGTAGAGATGACGTCGTTATAAGGGACATTAGGCAAGTATCTGTAGATTCAATTATTCTAGTTAGTAAAAGTAAAAACATGTTATTCCAGGATAATCGCATAAAACTAAAGAATTAACGAAGATTGAGGCAGAGTTTTAGTTTGCTTATTCCAAACTACTGCTTCACCTTCAGTCTTCTCCTGGCCGCCTTTAAGCTTGGCTTGACTTGGAAAAAAAACTAAAAGCATAGCTAGAAAAGATTACTAATTAAATTACTTTTATCTTAACTACGAGTACCTTTCTGCAGGGAGTTTTACTGTGGTGGATTCGTCGACTTTGGACGATATTGTTGGATTTCATCACCGCAAAGAAGAAATTTCAGATATAAAATTCTCTCCAGGTAAAGTTGCAATTATCTACCTTTCATCAAACCAACATCTTTGGTGTGTTTGTATTAGTTTAGCTCGGCTTGAGTTGTCAAGATTGCGCTATTGTACAGCTATTTAAATAGTGCCGAGATCTGCAATAGTAATTATATAAAGCACGAAAGGGATGGTTTGAGCACTGAACATTTTATGCTGCATACCTTTCAAAAACCAAGGACTAATTTAGTTTGCATTTATAATTTTACAAGTATAACTTATGTTCTAATTAAGTTGATATAATTGAAATATTAGCAGCACTTGTAAATTACAAATGGAGTCTGCTTTGGGTGTATAAAACTGCAAAATACTATTAAAATACATTGTCCAGTCGTTGCGAAAGATACTTCTCTCATCACCAGTGGTCATAATTAATGTTGCGCAACGACTTGAGTTGTCAACATAAACAAGTGTTAAACGATGAATGTGTATTAGCGGGATTGCCAAGGGACTTGCAGGTGCTGGGAATATCTGCGTGGTCATTCCCTGAATTATTGCCCACTAAAGAGTGTCACACTTCGAGGAAAATTATTTGATGGTAATTGCTTTCATTTGTAACAATGAAAGTATTGTCAAAGTCAAGAGAGTAGTGACGGATGTGTGCATGTTGTACTGCGTCTCTGTGAGTGTGTTCACCATTTCTGGTTCTCAAAGACCAACCGTCCTCGCCACAAACTCGCATTCGTTGCAATTGTACTTGTGCTCACTGCCACGTGTTTGTAACTTTTCAAAACGATCTTTAGGACGAAGGGAGTAGTTTGTTAATTGTCTGGATGGCTTTGTGCGCTACCAGTCGCCGTCGCTCAATACTGACGATCAGAAATCGAAGGCTCTTTTGATGTCACATTGGTAATCAGATTTCTTCCATCAGGTTTTCAGTGTTCTTTCCCCTTAGTCCTTTATCTGTACACAATTTACAGAGTACTGCAACTCAGCTGTGTATCGTTTGCAAACAGGTCAAGGAAAATACCTGGCGGTGGCATCTCATGATAACTTTGTTGATATTTACAACGTGATGAGCAGTAAGCGAGTCGGTATTTGCAAGGGGAGTTCCAGTTATATCACACACGTGGACTGGGACAGCAGGGGTAAGCTAATACGAAGTTCTAGCTGTATGACGTGCGCTTAACTACCCCAGAATAATAATATAATATAAATTACAGAACGGCAAAACAGCAAATATCCTGTTTTGTGATTTCTTGCGCAGTGACATTAAATGCTATCAGGTCATTAATTGTTTCACGTAACATTAAAGCAGTTAACATACAACAGATGATCAAAATATTACCTTTCTCAAAGTAGAAAGCCGCTTAATCAAATTTATCTGGCATTTGGCATGTTAATCTTTGACCAAGACGGAGCATGTCTTTCTAATTTGTAACGTAACGAATCGCCAGATATTCGAAGAGGGTTTTCTAACGGTTCGTTGAGTTACAAATACATCAAGAGGGAAAAGTTTGGGTGCAAATGAATTTCATTCGTGTGGCCAAAAAAGTTTCAGTTCTTACAGCCAGTTGAAATACATCCTTTTTCAGCGCAAAAAATTATTTGACCATATTTGATTTTTTATACTGGAAATCTCTGTAAACTTTTTAAAATCTTAAGAAGTATATCATACTACGAATTGATTACCACAATGGTTTTTAGTGAAAGAAAACTTCTGATTATTGACCTTTCTGGTAACTTTCCTCTTCAGGCAAGTTACTGCAGACCAACTCCGGTGCAAAGGAGAGGTTGTTCTTTGAGGCTCCTCGAGGCAAACGGCAGGCCATTGTGTCCAGTGAGTTAGAGAAGATAGAATGGCACACGTGGACCAGCGTGTTGGGGAACACATGTGAGGGCATCTGGCCGCCGCACTCCGATATCACTGACGTGAACGCCGCAGATATGACCAAAGACAAGAAGCTCTTAGCAACGGGAGATGATTTTGGCTTCGTGAAAGTTTTTGAATATCCAGCAAAGGTAAAGAAGTGCTCAACAAATATTTGAGTCTTGGCCTTACTGAGAAAACCACAGTATCGGGGTTACCACACAAAGATCAGAAAAATATTCAATGACCAAAAGCCGTTTTTCACTGGCCTCGACTCAGAGCAATGACTCGTACTTTGTACCGAATCCAGTTTCTCTAAACTGATAGGTCTATATTGCAATCTTTTAACCAAATATTGTCAGTTGTGAAAATAATAATAGCTCTTGTCAGTTTCAAAAAGGGATTGCATGATATAAGAAGGTAAAGCAGTTGTATAATTGTACTCCCCACAAATCATTTGTGAATTAAGCACGTTTCTCTATCAGAAACGTAATCAACGTTGCTAACATTTAATGCGAAATTCACCGACTTTTCACTGACTTGACAAAGAAAATAGAAATTACCTGACTTAAAACAAAATTCCCTGACCTTGAAAAAAATGTTTTTTACTGATTTTTCCCTGATTGCGGGAACCCTGATGTCTAAACAACCGAAGATTGATCTGATGGATTTGTCCGTGGCTTGTTCAAACTTAGGTTGTCGTTACAGAATAAACTGAAAATTATTTTTACCCCGGATAAAATCCATCGTTTGGTATTATTTGGGATCGCCTCTAATCAAGATATGATATCTTTACATTCCTCTCCCTATTGTGGTGTAAGAACAGTGTGATTCAATGAAGTTCAGGTGGAACTGTTATCAACGAATACTTTGTGCCTTGTTAGAGACGTGCACAAGAAAACGCAGTATTACATCAATAAAAAAAAACCATAAAATGCCTCCAAAACGAACACTCCCGCACAAGAAAGCGCAACTCGAGCCACCTTTTTGGAATTTCATCGCCAAATCTCGAAAACGATTCTGATTGGCCAAGTCGTGTCTTGTACCCAGGTTCTCAGACCGCGTAGCATGATTAGAGACAACAGGAATATCTATAAATATTTGTAAGCTGAGATTAGACCGATGAAAACAGTTAGGACTGCTAAAAGAAGTTTTAGTTTGTGTTGTTGATAGATAACTATTTCTGCAGTTAATTTTGTTGAAATTACAGTGAAAATGCAGGTACCTGCAGAAGCAACACTTCCACTGAATGTCGTTGTGTTTTGTTTTTTTGACATTTTCTCCACTACCCCACCCTAGGGAAAGGCTGCTAAGTTCAAGAAGTACGTTGGTCATTCAGCTCACGTGACAAACGTACACTGGGCGAGTGACGACAGTCGGTTAGTCTCAGTGGGCGGGGCTGACACGTCAGTCATGGTGTGGAAACATGCCCGAGCTGATGAGCGCCGCTATGCTGCAGGGGACAGTGACGACTCCGATACGGACTCGGAGGAGGAGGGCGGCTATGACAGTGATGTGGAGCGGGAGAAAAACATGAACTACGCAGATAAGATATACGCCAACCCCATCAGGACCACCAAAGGAATCAAACCACACTTGAGACAGCTGCAAGAACAGGAAGCAAGGTGCAATGTTAAATCTTTATTTATGGCTTCGTAATATTCACCTTCTTTGACATATCTATAGGTTATGTTTGCATAGATGGATAATTTGTAACAAGGAGTAGTTCTGTAATGTAGGGTTTTGCGATTAACTGAAACATTCGTTTGGTTGTTTTTTTGGTCATCTTTTGTTTTATCTATAAAATGTGTTGAGGTTCTAGTGAATAGATACATGTATGTGACAGTTACAAGCATAAATGTTTTCTTTCCGAACATGTAGTTACTTAATTTTTTCTCTTTTACGTTGCAAAGTGAATTATCAAAATTCGTCCTTTTAAAATTTTGGGCAATTTTTTTGAGCCTTTTTTTTTATTAGTTTGTTTTTGTCTTTGCTATCCCAATCTGCAGAACTAATAGATTGAAAACACTTTTGTAAACTCTTGTACACGATCCTTTGATATTTCTAAGACGTAATTTTAATAATTTATTTATCTATCAATTCGTTCGTCTGTGTGTCCGTCCGCCTGTCTGTCTGTCTGTCTGTCTGTCTGTCTGTCTATCTATCTGACAATGTAGGAAACACTTTTAAAGTCAAAGTTTCAACTCCAGTAACGACTTTTTGTGCTCTTTATGCTCGATGTTTCGATCGCCGCGGCCTTCTTCTTGAGGAATGTTACAGTTGTACTTTGAGATAAGTGTCAACAGTTTGAACAATTTAAAATAGTATTAAATTATCTTTTTATCCATCCATCCGTCTATCTGTCTGTCTATCTATCTATCTTGAGATCAAGTAAACTTTGACTTCTACAATAGTCGATGTAGTACCGGCCATTTTCTGTATGCGAGCTGGTTAAAGGGCATGCACCGACTCTTTTTTATTGAGTTAATTGTTTGTTGATATCCAGACCTGCTGTTAGTCGAGGCTCCACAGCGCCTCCCAAGGTCAGACACCGTGAGCGGCAGAGGGAGACTGGGACAACCAAGAAACGCAGGAACCAACAGATTCAGGTATTAAGGGCCAAGGAACATAATACGTTGCTAAGCAATTTCCGTTGCTACGTTTAGTAATTTACTTTCGGTTCGCTCTACTTTATTCTTAGATATATATACTCGATCTTCTCGTGTTTGATATATCTACTCGATCCTCTCGTGTTTTTCTAAAGTTTGTTTTTATACCAAACTGGTTTGACTTTTATCCTTATTATACTTTTTTGTACTGTTTTATCTTACGTTTTTCGTAAAACCGAACCAAACAAAGGAAATTGTACGTGAACTGTAAACAAATTCGTAAGAAGCAACAAAAGAACTTCCGCGGTCATCAAGGACTACTGATCAAGTCGCGATAAGAAACATTGGGAAGACTGGATATTTGATGGCAAATATCGAGATGTTAGATAAGAATTTGCAAAGAGCACTGAAGAGTTTCGAAGAAAAACTCGGAAAACGAAAAACAAAGCAAAACAATTAGACTTCAAGGTGTGAAATATTTTTCATTTAAACTATGTCGGTTGGACTTGAAATTTTCATATAAATGGCTGACTTTTTTTATTCAAAATTGTAAATGAAACTTTTAAAAAAAGACTTGCAATTATGTGATAAATAAAAAAAAGTGATGTTTAAGAAATGCTTAACTATGTATGTATTTGCTATTTATTGGACTTTGTTTCAAGGTTAGCCGGCTAAATCTGTGAAAACATCCGTTTTTTTCTGTGTACAATCTAAACACAACTTTAGCGAACTGCATTTGATTTTCAGACATATTAACAATCGGCGACACTGAAGTTGAATATTATAAGAAAAAACTCCATTTTAAGATTTAAGAAACAAGAGGTGACTTCCTAACCCTTTCGGCCTAACAAAACAGTAACATAATATTAACATTGATATTACATCTTCTCCTTGTAATATCTTAGGAGTTGAATCTAGAGTTCATTCACGGATACCGGGGATTTGACACCAGGAACAATCTGCACTACCTACCGGATGGAGATATTGTTTACCATGCGGCTGGTGCTGGGATTGTCCTTAGCACGGCCAATGGAGTACAGTCATTCTACTTGGAACACACAGATGACATTATATGTCTCACAGTGAACCAACATCCAAAATTTAAGGTTTGTTGCTGACTTCTAACATTTAAAACAATCGGTAACTCAAAGTCCTTCCTTCGAGTTATTTTTTTTAGTGTATCACTTTCGTTTTATATTTTCTAAAGGTAACCCAAACCCTTTTCCTTTAATAATTATGTCATTGGGACATGACCATCTTTATCATACTACGAAGATACTCAGGTATAAAAAAAAGTCGTGAAAAGGATTTAAGCTCAATTCTGTTTAACTTTGCTCGAGTGCTATAAGTCCTACTGTTATCGGGGTTTTTTCGGGTCTTTAAAATCCATGAAAGCCCGAAATTTTTCACTTCCAACTGAAATTAAAGGCCAAAAAAGTCCTTAATTTGTACAAAAGGCTGCCCAGGCTCATGGCCCTGTTGACTCTCCGTGACATTTGCATTATTTTAGCTGAGTGAATGAACTGCAAACTTTTGCTAACTGATAAACTGAAGGAGAAGACTATACTAAAAGGCCCCAAAAAATAGCTTTATTGTACCATGTAAAGGTTTTTAAAAGTCCTTTAAAATGTTTATTTAGTTTGGAGAAAGAACCCTATATTATACAATATTAACACGAAGCAAGATATATGATAAACATTGTCCAGTTCTTTGAATTCGCTTTACTTGAGTTTGATATTCGAACATTTTTATGCAAGAAAAGAGTTACACCACTGATAACAGTCAGATTTACTGGGATAAAATCATATTGCGTAAGTCGTGTTGACACTACCTCTGAAAGTTTCATTCACTAAAACTTTGTAATCTCCAGAATGTTGTAGCGACTGGTCAGATAGGAGATGAGCCCACGATCCAGCTATGGGATGCGGTCACCAAAGACACTCTGTCAGTACTTCAGGGTTTCCACACCAAGGGAGTGTGTGCGTTAGACTTCAGTTGTAATGGCAAACTTCTAGTTTCAGTTGGTATCGACAACGCTCACGGCATAGCTGTGTGGAAATGGATAGAAGGTACGAGAAACTGTCGTATATTGTGTTTGCATCATGGTCATTCTGTGCGCTTTATTCTAACACAGGGTTGGGTTTCTCAGTTATTATTTCTGTGGTTGCAACGGTGTCTACATTCAAAATTTTTTTATTCCATTTCTCATTAACATGAATGTAAACTTTCTCAGACGGATAAGCAAAGACTGTCATTGGATAAAGCCTGTAACGATTATTTGTTCTGGCAAGTTTTATGTGCCAAGACCGAGAAATCGTCGTCTGAAAATTGCAAAAAAAATCCCATCAGAATAAGCGAGGAGTTTTTCTCGGTGGCGAAGATCTTGCAACCTGTGAAAATCTCATACATGTCAAAACTTCCAACGCAAGTTTCTCCGTTTGAATTTTGAATTTTGTGTTAAAAATTGACCTGATAACTGTTCTTGATCTCTTAATTATGTTTGGTTCATTTGTTTATCCGACGAAAATGTAGGTTTTCCTCATGTCAAAATTTAACGAAATTACATCAGCCATTATCGGCCTTCTCTAAGCTATCGATGGGCGACTGTACCAACTTAACATATATGTCTGCGTGGCTTATGCGGTGGATCATCTGGGTTGGATGCGAAATCTTAAAAACGCGGATTTGGAATGATTATTAAAATGTTCAATCATTACAGTTTTCAACAAATATGCTCCCCCTTTTGTGAAATTCTATATTTTTATTCATGTCTCCTTGACCCCCCCTCCCCGCTGTCCCTCCAGGATTCGCTACAAGGATCATCTTCGTTCATTCCTTTCTTGTTTCACTTTTGTTTCTGGAGACAAACGCCCTTATATATCTTTCCTTGATAGGCATCAAGCAGGCCAGCGCTAATGGTCACACTCAACGTATCTTTGTGGCACAGTTTCGGCCGGACAGTGACAGCCAGTTTGTCACGTGTGGTGTTAAGCACGTTATGTTCTGGACCCTAGCTGGGGGACAGCTGGTGGGCAAGAGAGGGGTAGTAACCACGCCTGCTGGAGAAGACTCAGCTACTCAGCTCAGGATGCAGACAATGTTATCAGTAGCTTTCGGAACTGTAAGTTCGGTTTGATAAGATAAGATAAGATATGCCTTTATTTTAACATTTTATGTTACGGAGTTAGCGCCCTAGTCTTTGTACTCAGATGTATTTGTACCTGTGCTTGTGTGTATGTGTGTGTGTGTGTATGTGAGTTTTAGCACAACCATTGAAGTACTATTGTGTGCTTTTGTGGATGAATTGTGAATGATTGTATCAATGTGGGATAAATATATGCGTATGTGTGTGTATATGTTGTTGGTGGTATATTTATATGGTATGCGTGAGTATGCAGGAGTATAACTTTGTATCTGTACACAATGTGTGCGTATATGTGTAATTTGATGCTTATGCGTATGCATGTGTGAACGTATTTGGATGTGCATGTGTGTTGATGTGTGTGTGTTTGTGTGTGTAAAAGTCTGTTTACATGTATGTGTGTATGTTTTACCGCATATTGGAGTAAACAGAATCAATGTTTGTGTGTGTGTGTGTGTGTGTGTGTGTGTGTGTGTGTGTGTGCGGTGCTTGTTCCAGCTTATGTTTTGATACAGTGAGACAGAATGAGTTAAGTGTCTGGCCTTGTTTTTCATGAATCGTAATGAGACCAAAATGAAAATTAAACAGATACAGCTCGCTGTTCATTCTTTATTGCTTCGCTGATATTTTTGACGCAGTTTGTTTTACATTGTTTCTATAGGACAATTTGACATTCACCGGTGCCATGAGTGGTGATGTGTATGTGTGGTCGGGCCACACCCTCAACCGACTGGTCAGCCGAGCTCACACTGGGCCTGTATTCACTATGTATACAACTCTACGGGATGGCTTGATTGTTACTGGAGGAAAGGAGAAAGGGTCTGTGTATTTGATATCTTTGTTGTTAACTGTTAAAAAAGTTTTTCAACAACCACATTCTTTGTTTCCGCCTCAAACTTGCATTACAGAAACAAAGTACTGAAGACAGATAATTGAGACAGAGATAGGTGTTGGTTACCTGGAATAACCATTAGGGGTTAAACGAGCCAGATAGCAAGGATAATTGGCTAATTGGCCGTAACAGAAAAGATGGCGACTGGTACATTTACCCATAACTCCTAGAGCGCAAAAAACCTCAAAACGCTCATTAAAACGTACAGAAATGATCTGAAATCTTCAAACCTGGCATACAGTGTTGTTAGTGCATGGACAAGTTTCCCAAACAATGGTCTTCTATATTCACCTTTTCGCTGAGTTAGGCTCGCAAGGCATTGTGGTCAAATGTACAACCGCCATCTTTTTAGGCATGCTGGATTGAATTTAAATGATCGATAAATGGGGATGGACAAAATGCTAAAAATATTCATACGTTCTAATTGAAAAGACAAATAAAAGGATACAAAATCAATCAATCAATTTAGAAATCTTTTTTATTTAAATCTGGCCATTTTTAATCATGTTTGTATGATACAAATTTGTTCTTTCGGAAAATGATCTTGTTTGCTTTGTAACCTAAACAGGTTGAACACAGTTCACTTTTTAGAGTAAAATTTTGAAGGCACATTGAAAATAATGAATGCTTCTTGAATTCAGTATTGCACTAATTTTAAAAGGTTTCTGACTGATTTTTTCTAGCGTGCGAAAACAGACGCGTTTTCTCCGCTGGGGCTCAGGCTCCAGTACGAAAGTAAACTATACATTTGTCCTTTTAATCAACTCTTAATTTTAGTACTATATTCACTAATTAATGCTTCTTCATAATAAAGTGAAAGAAAATAAATACCCAACCTTTGAAATATTCAGAAAAATGAACTACCCAACCACTAGTTCTTCATTACTAACCCTTAGCGTGGTCTTAGTTCCCAAGACGACTTGTCTGACCATACTCGTTTGTTTTCTTTGTATCGGATCCAGAGGTATTTCACATGTGAAATGAAAGAATGCATAAAACACATATATTTTGACAATAGCGATGGCATATTTGTTGCTGGAAAACTGTAATATTCGACCCCCTAGGGACATTCCGACTCTCCCCTCGCTAAAATTATTCCTGGATCCGCCCCGACTTATGAAGTAAAAATGGCGACTGATATAGTTTTGGCATCTACGAAGTCACTGTCAACTTGAAATGTTAACTTTATGCTGACTTTTGCCATTTTTTGTTGCCTTCAGACATTCCAAGGACGGTGGTGCAGTGAAACTGTGGGATCAAGAAATGAAGAGATGTCGGTCCTTCAACCTTGGTGCGGGAGGCGGAACGACTGTAGTGAGATCAGTTTGTAGAGGAAAGGTACGTTTTGTGCAAGGAGTGCATCTTTTTAAGTAAGTAAGAGGGAAGAATGTCTTGTTTCAGAGTTTGGTAATAGAATAGTTGACTGCTGAAGCATGCCAGCAAAAATTTGCAGATTTTGGAGTTATTCTGGCCACGTTGGCTCGGAGTTCCATCATTGATATTACCAGTTAATCGACAGTGAAACATACACAGTCAGACCTTGGATCACCTACGATTACCTACAATGTTTAGTTGGACATTTGAACAAAGCCTTAAGCTCGGTAAATTTGATCATAAACAATCTCAATATCGTTGAAATTCCGCTTTGGTTCTGCTCCATACAAGCTCTTTGTAAAAGCGATTACAGATCAATCGAGTGTATACTTGGGACAATATGAAACAGAATCAAAGGGATTTGAATATTTATCTGGTGTTTCACAACGAAGTTATTGTGCTAAAGTCTTTGAGCAAATGTCAAAAAAATATTATAATCGTGGGTTATTCAAGGCTTAAAAAGCGTTTGTCACACTCAAAATCTACGATTCACATTAGAGATTTCCGTTCAGTGGCAAGTAGAGATTCTAATGAAAAGAAGCCTTGTTTCTCAACTTGCGCATTGTCAATATTCCTTGTAACAGTGATGACTGTTTGCCAAATGTTAGTTTGAGCTCTTTAAATGAAGCAAATTATAGGTTTTTTTTGTCTGTTAATATTGCTCAATACAATTTTTCGTCGAAAAAAGTCATTATATTATCATATTTTTATGACATGTACTTTTGTGGGTCAAAAAGTAATAAAATCTTAAGAGTAATGGCAAAGTTAAATTATGGACTAAGATGTTAGTGTCGCGCCTCATTTTGGATTTTTTTATCCTTTACAGGGAAAGATACTGGTAGGAACGAAAGAAAGTGACATTGTGGAGATCACAGAGAAAAACGCCACACCCCAGGTAAAAGACCACCAGAAACAGCTTTCGTATTGGTTCTCGGGCGAATTTGGATTTTTTAAAATCGTAAAATATCTTTAAAGTCTTCATTTAAAATCTTTGTCGAAAAAATGCACAGCTGAGCTGTAACAATCGATCAAATTGTTCAGCACATGCTTCTTCAGAAACTAACCTCTATTTTTGTTGTTGAATGGAACTAACATATCCTTTCACTAAATATCACCTACTGGTCTTTAATTCTAAGGAGTCTGTGTAAACCCCGAAAATATCGCACATCTCTTGACGCTGGGCTTTTGATCATTTAAAGGGGAACTGAACCCTAAAATCGAACTTTTTCAAACAAAATCTTTAAAAGTGTGAAAACAATATTTAAAATTTTTTTCCTCGTGTCGCGCTGATTTTCCGAGAAATTCGAGTTCAAAACGCGTTACGCGCCGCTTTGTACCGGCGGCTCAGAAATGGAGGGTCAGCGGAGTAAGAGTGATGCTATGATGTCAGATATGGAGATCTTTTACTCCTTCAGGATACATTGGCTCGAACTGAAAAGGTTCAACATTGAAGCGAGACATAGCACACAATTT
>JANSTQ010151044.1:0-11745 GCA_026167885.1 Bergia puertoricense
ATCTCTAACCATGTAAGGTCAACGTTCGCCTCGGAGTCAGACAAAGGCTTGGTTACTTTTCAGGAACCGTGAAAAGGACTATTCGCCAGTTGGATGTCAAAACTGAAAAAGCTAGTCCTGCCCAAAAATCTTTGGAATGGTTTACTTCGGATACAATTATTAGACCTTTAGTCCTGTGTAAATCATTTGCAGCGACACTGATAAACAATATTCTTACAGCTTATGCGATGCCCAGACACACAGACACATACACATAATTCATGTACGTGTACAAAACAGAGTGTGCGAGGTTAGCGCAGTTGGTGAGATCTTCGACTGCCAGCCAGGAGGTCCCGACTTCAAACCCCGGCCTGGTCGAGGGTTGAACTTTGGGCGACTTTCTTTAGCATCACCGTCCGTGGACAGGGACGTTAAGCCGTTGGTCTAGTCTCTCGACTTTCTATCGGGGGAATCAGTAAAAGTATTCACGCACTGCTCGAAAAGAGTAGGGCAATCCTCGTGCTGTGGTATGTCCACTTCACACAGCTTATTCCAGCTGGCTGCTGGCAGTGCTCCGAGATCAAGAATGGACCGTACAGCGGCTGCCAAAGGCGCCTGTATAATCATGCTTTCGGTTCGACCTCGCTGCGGTTTAACAGGTTGCTGAAAACCCCGCAGGGAGCACCTGTATATATATATATATATACATATATATATATGTAAAACATGCACACGTGAACATAAACATATAATTACATGGGTTGCGGAGAGGGAGAGGCTATTGGCAAACAGAAGTTTTGGTCACGTAAATGTGGCTCATGTTTATTGAGAAATATACATAGAGAGAGTTTTCAAGCTTTACATTTCGTTGACGTTAGAACAAGCTATCATTTTCTTATTCTTCTTGCAGAAGAAACTAATTTGTTAATGTTTAAAATACGCTGTGAAATGAACACACTGCATTTTAGCATTATTGGCATGATGCCCAGTTGTTTATGCCTCGTTCTGGTGTTTCTGTCTTTACCTTAGTTTACTTCGTATAAAGCATACACAGTATGTATACTGTATACAAGTACATTTCTACATAATCTGAAGTTTTAGACACATTTCTAGAGATTTCAGAAGCAAAATATAAAACGTTTCATGGCAGAGCGATGTGACCTCCAGATCCCCTACCTCTAAAACTTCTTTGTGGCTCTCCTGTTACAATGACCCTTGTGTACTAAACTAAACAAAACCTGCATCCCCTTTTCCTTCTATTTTATGCCTTCGTATAAGTAATTTATGCAACTTTGCATAAGTGCCTCTGTGAGTGTGTCTGATCTGTATGTGTTTGGACGAGTGTAGAATCAAGCAATACTCTCTTGGATTTCTCTGTTTTATCCTCTTGAGGAAAGCTAACAACTTCAAGCCTTGTTTAAAATTATAATAGAAATACTTTTGCATTGCCTAATAACAATACAAATATTCTGTTATGCATAGCGTCAAATCTAAAATATAGTCCTGGGATCAAGTGGAAACTAACGCCGGCCCGACGGCTAGTGGCCGCCGCGTTTCACCACGGGCCGGTAGATTTCACGAAGCGCTGGCTCGTCTGGCCTGTACGTTTTGCAGAAAAAGACACGCATTTGTGCAGGATACTAATGAATTCATACTGTAAACAAATAGCTTTGTAACGTAACTATAAAGTAACACAACTCGTCAAGGGTTGTTTTTTTACGATGTGAACTTCACTTTGGACCAGAAATGACATTTTTGCAACCTTTTTAAGACATTTGTATTCTTTATGATTCTTATCAATTTTGTGTAATAAAGGATGTACAACGCGATGATTGGATATACATCGTAGATTTGTTACTTTAAGAGAGATGCTCAGTACGGGACAAGGAGAGCCTTATCTTTTAGAAGACTAGTTTTAAAGCATTTGGCACATTAAAATACATATTTTAAGTTTACAAACACGATTTAGATTAACAATAAAAACAATCATGACGGGCGGGTGAAATTTTTGTCAGGCCGGTGGATTCCCTTTGCTGCTGGCCCAGCTGGCCGGTGCAGAACAAAGTTGGTGTCCACCCCTGTTAATAGTGGAGATGTACAAGCAAGATATCGTGGTATTAACATAATTGGTATAATTATGAATTACTGTACATGTATGATGAATACATCAGGAGACCTTTAAAACACTTATTTAAAAGAAATTATTCATCAGAGTGTTGGCAATTTCTCGGTAGCTTGCAAAAAGTTGTAGAAGCTCATTTTGTCTCTAAAAGTCTCCAATGGTCTGCAATCTACTCCAAAAACGGTAAACAGTGAGTACTGTATATTGCCTTCACTCATATACTGCAAATCAGGTTAACTGTGATACCTGCATTCCAGAACTTATCAGTCAATCACTGGGCATCTCATAGTTGATTCATCAGCAGCCAAATAGTTCTCCAACAAACAATGTGAGTCAGGAAGCACCAGTCAGGTTTCATGGAACTCTTCTTCTTCTTCTTCCTCTTGCACTGCCACTACATTCAGGGAGTCGACATCTTCTTGCGTAAGTGGTTTGCTCACTGGGAACAATTTAAGACCCATTTCTCTCATCTTTTTGTCATGACGATGTCCACATACATGTTCTACCTTAAAACAGGGTAAATTATAAGGGGAATTTAGAAGAACATATAAATAAGGGACAAAGGGTGAATGTTGACACCACCACCCTTTTGTTTTTCTTATATCAGTGCACCAAAAAAAAGAATGGCTTTAAGGCCCTCTAAGCCCCCTCCACTACCCTTCACACACACACACACACATACACACACACACATAAATACACAAATAAGCACACACATACATACATACATACATACTGTCTCATGTAAATTCATTCATGAATTCAATGTACTATAATATTTTACAAAATTCTAAACTTATTCTTGGATATTGGTTTTAGCTATCACATCTGTGATCTTGTTAACAGCAACTGACTATTGCAGGAAGTCTGGAACGGCTGACGAGCCTGGTGATTGTGTTGTTCCACATGGGTGAGAGATTGTATCATACATGTGCATATATATACATAGTATTACATACATTGTACATACATGATGGCTGTCGACTCATTAGATGAATATTACCATTGCTAACAGAATCATTTTAAAGTTTGTCATTGTGGGAACAACAGTGGCTTTTGAAACCAGCCAGAGATTTACAATGCTTGTTGCAAAGCCAGCAAATGTAATCAGTGTTCACAGGTCCCAAATTAGCTGGAGCTGATGTTGCGGCTGCACATGCATATTCATATGGCGTGTTAGTCCAGAGCAGCTTTTACAGACCTTCTGGCAAATGTGACAAGTCAGATCAACTTGTAGCATATGTTGATCATATTTTGGTACTGTTCTACTGATGTGGCTTCTCTGGTGGCTGAGGAGGCCAAGTGCTGAGAGAAAGATTCTGCCACACTGGTCACATATGAATTGGTTGACTGACGGATCAACAAATTCTCCTTTTCTTGTGGCTCATTTCGCTTGTGCCCACCTCACTTGCATTCTCATGGAAAGACTTGCAACCATTGCTGATTGTTTGTCTCCACTTTCCACAGTCACAAGCGATTGTTTCCCAGTCATTGTCATCAATTTTGAATGCTACTAGGGATTCTTTGGTGCAATCTTTGTAGCACTTTTTAGGCTTGTGTCGTGACCGAGTGCCTTGTAGCAACTCACCATAGAGCATCTGCTTCTGAATTCTGTTTTCTTCCATGCGTATGACATGGCCCATCCAGCAAAGCCTGTGACGATGAATATGTGCTTCTATGCTAACTAAATCAGCCTTTTCAAGCACAGCTGTGTCAGGGGTGTATGATGTCCAGTGAATTCCATGAATCAACCTTAAGTAACATTGATGGAATCTTTCAAGAACACCAAGATGTCTTCAGTATGTCACCCACGTTTCACAAGAATAGATACATACATACATACGTACATACATACAATTTACATACAAACATACATACATACCTACATGTACATACAAACATACATAGATTGCATACATACATACATACATGCACATACACACACAGGGGCATTATTATTTAGGTGAGAGGCCAAGGAATCCCCCTTCCCTTTTGTTTGCAGTTTTACCAACATTTCATAGGAAAAAATACTGAAAAACAAGTCTTTTGAATAACATATATTCTTTCTCAGCCCCCTCTTTCCAGAATATTGGGCCTTCCCCCCCCTCCCCCTTTTCCAAACTATTTTTTGGATCTGGCCCAGGGCTACACATACAAACATATTCCCATTTTAAATTGATCTGTTTTAGAATCCTTTTCTTAAAATTCTGGATCTGTTCCTGGGGTGCAGATGCTTTCGAGAGTGTAAACCTGATGTAGAGAGTGAAGAATTTAAGATAAGAATGAACAGGTCAATTACTGTGGGTTTAATTCTTACCCAGATTGGAGGCAATATTCACACTCAAATGAAATTTAATGTCTACTCAAGTTGAATATTCAATTGAACTTACACTGTCTCAGACTCGTATCTTAGAAATTAAACATTTTCACCATCATACTCCACTGGTGAAATTATTTTCTAAATACAGTAGCCTTCGTAAATCTAACTCCACTAGCATGATATTCACTTGAGTTGATGCAAGATCTATGAAATCAATATTTGGGAAATTATTTTGTGATGCTTTTGCTGGTGGATCCAGGGATCACAAGTAAATACAATAAAAAAAAATTCAAATTGTGAGAAATGCCATTTTTTAAAGACTCAATCAAAATCAAAAATTTCCTGGGGAAGCATGTCCTCTATCTGCCAAGCCACAAGTTTACAAGTGTCTTGTAATATTTGGTAATCCCTCCCTTTTCAAAATTTCCAGATCTATCCTGTCTTGCTTTGTTTCCTTCTGCATTTCATGGAGCACAATTGATATGAAGTCATGACTGGTAACCAGGCAAGCTGGGGTGGATCAAGAAATTCGCTAAAGAGAGGGCTGGACCAGGAAAGGTGGCTGCATAAAGGTGTCAGTGCCCCAAAAAACTTTCTTCCACTATTTCTCTTAAAATATGTTAATTTTAATCCAAACTTGCCAAATATGGGACTGAGGGGGCTGGCTTTACCACCTTACCCCCCCCCCTCCCCATCTTCTCAATCTTCCTGTCAGATGATTACAATGTCCACCCCTGCCTTTTACATACTTAAGGCATGAAAAGGATCCCTTTTAGGCAGTACTCCCCATTATGGGTCGTTAAGGGAGTACCCCTGAGTAGAAACTCACCCATTCTGATTCAGTCACTAAAGTTATATCACAGGCTACACAGCTCCATGCCAACCCTGATGCAGCTTTCAGTTTTCTACGCTTGTGCTTTTTGGACTGCAGATGGTCATTGTATGACTGGAGGCTTGTGAAATGTCTCTCTGGACAACAATCACAATGCAGTTTTGCACAGGCTTTGGCCTATAACGAAAATGTTGTGAATTGACTGTATATTGTAAACAAACAAATTACAGTTCAAATCCTATAAACCAAATGGTATATATATATATATATATATATGTATACGATTAATCTAAAAATTAAATTAACATGATCAAATTGAATAAGAATTTGAGAAAATTAACAAAACAAAATAATCGGAGACTATAGCAATTAAAAGGATAATTTTTAGAGCTAATTTACAGACCTGCAATCAACTAATGTGATGCTTTTACAGGCCCAGGAATTTTCGTGGGGGAGTGCGAGCCATCATTATAGTGGACTCAGGGGTATAATTTTATGGAGATAAACTTTTCCATTAACACCAGAGATTGTATTTGTACTACCATGTAGATTATAGAGATTATTTCACAGGTTAAGTATTTGTACTTTAAGGAGATTTTTTTGGAAAAAAATGTTATTTCCTATAGTGAACTTTATTTATTAACTGAGCAGACTGCTGCAGACCTTAATGGCCGGGGGAGGGGGGAGGGGGTGCCTACGAGCCTGTTTCATATGCTGTCATTTTCATAGCCCACAAAATTCAGAGTAGACCTGAGTGATACTATCAACTGGGTGGTAAAGGGTTTTATGTGAGCCATGATTGGCCTTATTTTTTCATGAAATGAGAAATAGGTAACTATCTGTAGATGAAAAGTGGAAATTAATTTTCTAAAACATGAAATACCTTTCTTTATTTGCCAAGAAATCATAAATTTTAACATTTTATTTTCATGAAACATGATCAGTACTCCTCCCCCTTTAACACCCTGTATCAGGAAGAGGAGGAAGAGCTCAGGCATACATGTACCCTAGCCCCTCAGCAGTGAAAGTCTTGTTAATAAGAAAAAATCTATTTGACTCACCAACAAAAACATAAACAAACACAAAGGATTATGGTAGTTGATCAAAAGTCTTTTAGTATAACTGAGCAGAAAAATAATTTTTACACCAATAAAATTTAATTTTAAAACCTGCAAGCCAAATACAATTGGTGAAAACTGTTCCAAAAAAATTTCTTTGACCAGATGAAACTGAAACAACAGATTTCGAGTTAAAAAAAGCCAATTAAATGTTTGCCAGAAACCTGACTTGAGCTGAGCTTACCTTACTCATGAAGTGTAATTTTGTATACCAGGCAGTCGTTGTTGTGTGGTAACCCCGAAGTACAGGGGGTGATAGGTGGGAGTACACCATTAAGCCATTATTGTTAAACCTATGTGTATATTCATAAACAGGGTTTGGTTTTTTGGCTATAGATTTTAACAGGGTAAACTTTTCATTCCCATTACTGTCATGATATAACAGAGTAACCAGCTTCTCAACACCAGGAGACAAAAGTGTTTACATCAATTGATCAGTATACTTGAGGTCACAAAAACAGGGTAGCGAAAATGCTCAGCATTTGTCATAAAATAGGTCATCAGGGTTTCACAGTCCGGGCAACACCAACCTGCCCAAATTTAGGAGGAGTTCCCCTCCCCTTCCCAGGCCTGGGAATTTGTTGATGTTGCCCGGGGAGCACATGTTGTCCAGAGAAAAACCAATTCGACTTTCCATAAACTAGAGCATTATTTCAGCTGAAATCTGGCACCTATAATCTACGTATTTTCCTTATTTCTTTCAATTTTTTCACCTGTAGTCTCTTCAACTGTTTCTTCGTAACTGTCGTCTCTTTTTCTTCAGTTCCCACAGATGCCGTAGTTTTTTCTGCCATCAAGCAGAAACTAGCTACCAGTCCCTCCAAGTCCTCCGCGACATCGAAAGTTGTTGTTCAATCGCGGGCTCAGTAAAACTGTTCAAAATGGCGGATCGAGACGAAGCAGATGAAGGCTTTGAAGAAGAAGATTCGGCCGATCTGCCGCCGTCAAGACTTGGAACCAAAGAATAGTAAGTCTAAGGTGTTTTAAGGCAGTTACTTACATTTCAGCGAGTAAAGAGTGTGTATGATGGCGTAGCGACTCATAACTCAGGGTGCGATTAAGGATTCTGTCGGGCCTACAAAATACAAAATTTCCTTTTTTTGCTTTTAGAAATAAGAGTAAAAATAATTTTGCTTTAATTTTGCTTAGTTTTCGGCCTACAAATAAGAAGTTTTCATCTACCCTTTGTCAATTGTTGGCCCTTCATTTGTTTTTCCCTTGTTTGTTGTTGAATTGTTTGTACAGTTTTGAAACATTTTGCCATTCTCTTTAAGTTCAATGCTTCTGTTTACAACACACACAATTGTTTTTATTCTGGAGCTTTGGTTTTCCAATATGGCAGCTTCAAGATGCTGTTGAAGCTTCACCTAAGTTTTGATGAAATTTGGATCCTGTGAAGCACAACATTTTCAACCAAATCACTTTGGGTGAAAATATATTGGTACATGTAAATACTGTACATTTCAACCAAATCTACTTCTCGTTAAAACATTTGCCATTTCCTCAAAATTTGGAAATTACAGCAATACAATCTAGTATCAAAATGCTCACATGTACTGGATTTGGGTAAGCAGATGTTCTCAAATATAATGAACAATACTTGTATAAAAATTAGAATAACATACAGTAACAAAAGCAGAAGGAACAAATTTGCAGTTAATAATGTTCTTTTATTTTATTATTTTATGTTTGACTGCTGCATTTGACCAAATTGCAAAAAGGAAAGTTTTTCAGTGACATGCAAGTTTTTGCCAGAATTTTGTAGAAATTGTTTATAAGCTCTCTTGTATTCCAAAAGTAATATATCTTTTGGATATTTCTGGAAAGAAGGAACCACCCGTGACATTTAATTGTTGCATTATAAAAATAACTGAAAGTTTTTCTGTTGCAAATACTTTGGGATGGAAGTCAAATTTTGTATCTCTTTCGAGAGGCCTCACATTTGAACAATAGAAAGATTAAGCATTGCATTTATGGCAAACAACAAACGTGAGATTACAGTTTACCTTCCCTAAAAACAAATAATAAGAATACAAGAATAGTGTAAAACAATTTTCATGTTTATGGCTAACATGGAACTACTTACCTTCACTTAGGAAAAGCAAACTGTAAACGGCAAATGAGGAGAAATCATGGTCACATGGTCACTTCTGCCATTTGACGTTTGCCGTAAACGCAATGCTAAATCTCTCTAATGACTGTACATGCAAAGTATTGGCACAGACAGTATCTGTAGATTGTAATTACATGTATATTGGTAATGAGGTTTTTAGAGAGCCTGCTCTCACTCAAATTCCACTTTCAATTTTAACTATCATTTAAATATTTTGGTTCATTTCATATTTACAATGTAGGCCACACCAATTTTATTTCTTGTTTTACAGACCCTCCGGTCCAATTTTTGCTGAAAGTTTTTTAAAAAATCCACAGTAAAAGAAAAATTGAATTAATTGATATCATAAAAGTGTTTTTTATTCATTGACAAAGAGATGAATTTTCTGGTTTCCAAATTTTATATCAACCTTTATTATTATACTGTACTGGTGTCTCTTGTAGATACATGTTATTGTACAATTTAAATTATTTTGTAAAAGTAGCACTTTATCTTAGTTTGGTATTAATGTATAAAATCTTGTGACAAAATTTTTTTAATACCCCTTCTGGTCCTTGATATTGACAAGAAAAATCTGTACAATTGGTGTGGCCTTAAATACAGGTAGCTGAACATAATTATATGGATTTTATTCTTGTTGCTGTGAATTCTAATTAAAAATAATTATATTTTAAAAAAATAACTCAATTTTCATTTTGTGATGTCAAGCAAACAAGATGTACAGTACCATACATGTACACTGTACATGCTTTCCCTTACTGTATTTGCTTTCACTTAAAATCTTCAGTTGGGATGACATATATTCAAGGGAACTGAGAAATTTCCAAGAAAGTGGTGATGTAGGAGAGATTTGGTAAGGTTCCATTTTTTTTTTCAGTCTGTGAGGAACTTTCCATAAATTTTCAGTTTAATAGTCAATTATTATTGTTTGCCTTGACCAATGAGAGTTTTAATTCTTGGTTCTCATCAATAAGCACCTGCATGGGGTTTTCTTTGGTATTCATTTATTATTTTTAAAAGAAATACTTGACAAAAGTCAGATTTAGTCAAATGCTTGAAATGCTTGACAGAAGTCAGATTTTTGTCTACCATTGACATCTCCTTAAATCATTTCTTATTAATATGATACAGGATTTGTCACCAAATATCACTGACTCTCTCTTTTTTTCTATCAAGACCTTTCTATTTATTCATAGATTAATACTCTTATCAAGTTTTCATGTAAGAATATTAGGTTATCTGTTTGTCTTTGCTTTGCTGTGTATAAAGAAAAATTATATTAATTAAGTGAATTTGTTTCTACATGTTTATTTCAAAAACACCTTGTTAATCTAACATTAACAATGTCAGAATGAAAGTTTAGTATCAGGTTTGCTATATTTAGAAGAAATTTGCTTCAGCTGGTGTACAATAAAACAACACAAAGTTAATGCCTTTAAACTACAAAATATATTTATGATTAAGTATCAAGCCAAAATTGAACAATTTTGATCTTTTTTCTTAGTTACATATAATGGTCACTTTATCTCAGATTTTGTCTGCAAAAAAAAAAGACCTTTTTTCTAGGTATTACCAAATGAAAATGTTTATTTATAAGTTAGTACTGACAGTACAGTCATGTAATTAATGCTTTGTGAAAAACAAGTATTATAATATTTTATAATATTATATAATTATTATCATAAATTGACACTGTCTAGTATTAGATCACCTTGAGATTGACTGTTGTGAGATTTTATACATTTATCTCGTTCAACAAAAAATAGACCAGATATTTTCTCTTTGACAGAATTTACAAAGTAACTAAGTTTTAAAAAGTTGAACATTGGCCCCATCAGGCTACCAGTTTTCAAAAGTTATAGGCCGGTACTGGCCCTGTGGATTAAAAAGTGCCTTCATGGGGCCATTGGGCCAGCATTAGTGTCGAGCCCTAAAAATTATGTGCCAAAATGCCAATGATTTTTAAATTAACAATAACTTTCAAGTTGTCAGATGTACATGTATAATTGTATTTTTGTGACTTTGTCTCACATACACATAAACATTATATATTATTTACAAGTGATCAGGCAAGGAGGTTTACTCATTTCAATTGTAAAATTAATAATGGTAGCTGATCAACTAAGTGGAATGTGATTCGGTCAGAAATCATATGCATGATTTCAAAATTTGAAAGAGTGTGCAGTGCAAGTATGATTTGAGACCTAAGTTGCATGACAGGAAGTTCAATTACCAAATCATTGTATCCGTTTTGAAATCAAACTAATTAAAAGACAGCATTTAACACTGTGTCATCTATATTTTGTGTCATTTGCAGCAAGTACATGTCAAAATTGCCACACACTGTGCATCCTTTCTTGCTGCGCTATGATTGGCTGTTCTAGTTTTTTCTGCTTTGTGATTGGTTGTTCAAAACAGTGTGATTACAAACTCAAAACAGACTTGCAATTACAGACTCAAAACAGTGCAGTTAATTCAATCTGTAAGTTTGCTACTGTTGGGAACCAATCGATTGCAGGAATCACCAGTAGTTTCAAAATAGATACAGTTAACTAATAATTGTATAATTATATTAAATAAGTTTTGTTTTGTTTGTAATTTTTTAAGGTTTGGTGAGAAGGCGATGGAAAAAATGGTCAACTGGATAACGAAAAATGGAGAATTGGTAAAAAAGAACTCAGCATTACTAGATATTGGCTGCGGAAATGGCATGCTATTGGTCTCTTTGGTAAGAACAAAGCCATGCATTCAATCACTTGTGTAATAAATTATCAAATAAGACATGTTTAGGTTTCTGCACTTAAAACAGTAACAGGATTCAATTGTGCAGTGTGCAGTAGAGCATGTGTTTTTTTAAAATTATCTTTTAGAAGATTGTTTGTCCATTTTGCATAAAACCTATTCAAGAAAATCAGTGATAAGTTTCCAAAATGACCTGTTGTGGCTATTGGGTAAGAAGGTACATGTACAGTATAATTAATATTATGTAGCAAAAAGTGCTTACAGTATTTGAAATCCCATTATCCCAAAGTGAAAGAATCAAAAACAATTTTGGTTCTCAAACAAGTTGACTATACTTTAATTACAATAATGCTTGATGGAAATAAAAAAACTGTTTCAAACTCCAGGCCTTCTGATATTACGCGATGGTGCGATTTCGCACAATCGACCTCAAATCGCATCCGATCGCACAATTCACAAAAAATTGCATAATTCACAAAAGAACGCACATTATTCACATAATCAACCATAAATAAACAA
>JANSTQ010151055.1:0-11745 GCA_026167885.1 Bergia puertoricense
GAATTAGTTTGGACAGAGTTGCTTTGTTTCAGACAGTTGTGATCTAGTTGTGATCTGCTTGTGAGAGAGGCTTGATACTGGGGGAGGGGGCTGAAGACACTTTTTCTCACTAGCTCTTTATAATTCTGAAGATATTAGAGGGGCTGAGCCCCCCTGTCCTCCCACCTCTGCGGTCAGCGACTCTTGCAATTTCTTTTCATTTTCTGCTAATAAAAGAAACCAGTTCAAGAACAAAGTAGGGACTTCTTGTAGTCTATGTTTTTAAAACAACTGATAGTGATGACTTTGTATTTTAACAATTTGGAATACTCAAACCTATTTGTCAAAACTGGAGTTGAATATTTTAACACTGAAGCAGGATAAGCAAATCTCAGCAGCGTTTATGTCATAGCATGTTAAAATGTAGCAACCTGGCAGGGGGGACTGTTATTGATTACCTTTGCTTTTGCCTCACGGGTAGCTTCAGCCTCTGCCGCCATTGCACGCTGTAATTGTACTGGCAGTCGGACATCCTTCCTACAGAAAGAATAACACAGTAACACATAAATTTACCACTTTTAACCCTTATTGCAACATCACAGTACTTACAAATCTTATAAACTACAATTGCCATCAGTAGTTACTATAACAACTTACATTTCAACTCTTTCCACCCTAACACCCCATGGATCAGTGGCCTCATCAAGGAATTCCTGTTGAATAATATCAAGTAAAAATCTCAAAAGGTTTGTTCAGAAAGGGACTCATTGTGGCCAGACACTGACTGTTGACTGACCAGTATTTTGAGCCCTGAGCTGTGTGAAATTCAAAAAACACATTGTACCAATAAGTATAGAAAGAATTATCTTTTATCTCCAGACTTTTCCAGGTTTCCAGAACCTGTAGAAACCCTGCATTACAGCACTTTCCCTCTTGGAATTAACATGAAAATGAATCTGACCTACCTTGTTTCAACTTGTGTGAATAACTACCAATCAGTAAAAATCTGAGGACAGGACTTTTGTGAGGGGGTTCAGAATGACTCAAAAGAATTCAATTAATGCAGAATTATTTCAACTGACTCAATCTGCAGTCAGCACTGTTCTGCCCTTTGAGAGCTTACTGTGGCTGAGAGGAAAATTTTGAGACTGAACTTCTGCATAATAGAGTGCTCAAATTTGAAAGAATAAGCTATGGGGCAATGCAAAAAAAAAATGGTTAGTATTTTGTTGCAAAGACAACAAAGGTATTTATATGCTACCACTTTTACCCAAAGGTAAAGTGCAACAATGTTGTGCCAAAGATCATACCATGTAACATCTTTATATGCTACCAACTCCAACAAACTTCTGACAATGTTGTGAGTTTCTGAAGACCATTCAAAAACTTGCAACACATTGCCGCAACAAAATATTGCTAAAAATTGTACATAACCATGTGTTATGTAACATGAACTCGATGTTTTTTGCAACAATTTTACGCAAAAAATGGTCCTCTCGTGTAACATCACCTTAAGTCTACATAATTTATTTTATACATTATTTCTGGGGTTTAGGAGGCTCAATCGATTCACATCAGCCCCCAGGACTTGTCACAGGAAAAATTGTTACAAGATAAAGTGCTGAGCTACCTGCATCTGTTGGCTCAGGTTCTCTCTTTCTCCAAGGATCTCTGCCAAAGTCTTTGTACCAATCATGTTTCTGAGGGTTGTTTGAGCCAATAGCTTAGTTGATCCTTGCGCATCTATGATGTTGGTGATAGAAACTGTAGCACTATAAATCCTGAAGTAAACCACTGCATCAACAGTTACCGTGACACTGTCTCTTGTCAAAACCTGATAAATGGCCAAAACAAATAATATTACAAATAATATAAAAAATATTATAATATTAATTAATTTTACTGAATCAAGTGTTTATGTTGACTGTAATGTAGTACATTTTTTTAATTGTAAACAAAATGTTAAATAGGTTTTTTAGTATGTAGGAAACTAATAAAATCAAATTAAAAACCCCTATTTCTCACAATAATTTGTTACTTCCAGCTATACATGTGCACATTCAGTGTTACAGCACTGGGCAGTATAAAAGTCATGTACATCTCCAACTAAAAATAAGTGTAAACTGAAGGTAAATTCTGTGTCTAATTAAGTATCTTGATCTTACTATAACTACATTTTCTAACTAGCCATTCAAAATTTAGTAACTGAATATTCATCAGCAGATAACATTTATTTTTAGTGGCTGTTGCATGGTATATGATTAATATACAATCTTTCCACTGCTCAGCAAAAGACATAAAATTGATATACAAAAAATAACTTCTAAGCACTAAAAATAATTCAAGCACAGTTATGTCGGTTAATGTTACAAATACAGAGTGGATGGTTCAATTTTGAGAAAGATTGAAATGGCCGGATTTCAGTTATGGTTGCCCTGCAGGATAAATTGTTGTTTAACAAATAATAGAGCCAAAGTGCATCAATCTTTGAAAGTCCATTTGTTCGAAGGACTTCTTTGTCAAATTGAATGGCTTTGATCAATAAACTTTGAGTAAAACTGAAAGGAGCTTGTTCGTGAAAGCAGCAATTTTGTTAGAGCAACCGTGAAGCTGCTCCTTTCTCACACCAGCAGGAGTTATGCCAAGCACAACCACGCAAAAATATGCTATCTTGGCAAGGGTGGGTGGAAGGGAAGGTCGCGAAATGGAGCAACAAAAAAATCTGACTTGCCATCGAACCATGTGACCTTTCCCACCATGGCTCACCCCAGGCTCCCTCTGGTATGCAAGAAAAACATTTTCCGCTTCATTCATACCTCAGCAAGCGGAAAATAACACTTACATTGTAACATAACAGGTGAAAAGGGCACTTCATATTAAGTTATTTACCTCCTGTGGTGGAACATCAAATGAAACAGTTCTAAGATCCACATTTTGGTATTCCTCAATGCAGGGAAGGACAAAGAATACACCTGCAAAAAACAAAGTGGATTAGTTGAGAACAGGTGGCAATTTTGAATAAATAATATTATTGTTCATGAATTGAAGAAGGGCTGGTTGGCCCAACTAAAGAAATTTAATATCAACATTTTCAGCTCTTCAGTTCCATGAAATAAGAGCACGATTAAAACTACTTCCTATCTTCAAGGGATAAACTAATGAAAATGATCAATTGAATGAATGGTTTTGTAACTGGTAAATTAACACTTTTAAGAGGCATGCATAACATTTCAAATAATGGTATTGTTATCAGCGAAACAGTTGAAAATACTTGAATGATCATTACAATGTTCAATGCAAGCAACACTTCAATGGAAACAATGCTCAGCATTATAGCTTTTCTCCATTTTGTTCAGAAAATTGCACAATATTATTAAATAAATGTTTGTTGTGATACTCAGAGTACTTCATAACTTAATGGAGAGTTTAAAAGCCTACTCCAGGGGTATAACCAGGGGTTTCAAAACAAGGTGTCAGGCATTGCATGCAACATTTCCTAGTCTCATTTCCAATGCATATTTTCACCACCATTTTACTCTGTCTGCCAGTGAGTATCTCTAACCCAGCCTTGATAATCCCCCAATGTTCCAATTCTTACAAGTTTATCTTTTTGAAACTCCTGATAACTAATATTGTTTTAAATGACTGATTTGAAAGACTTGTGCAGTACTGTATATCCTCTGTCTGTACACAACAACAAGTAACATAACTGGGTGTGGCTAACACCTGTCAGTCAAACAAGGAGTGGCATATGCTGTACCTGGTCCTTTGGCACCCCCTGGAGCTATTCTACCGAGTCTAAATATCACAGCTCTCTCATACTCTCGCACAATCTGTAGAGTATAACAAAAATGAGACATTTTTAAGTTAATTAACTTCGTATTCAGAAGATTATTAATACGCATATGAGACAAAATACTGCATCTTGGTGAAAAAAGTAAAATTATTGTTATCACTGTCATTACTCTTACTATTGTTTATTTTATTAATATTTGGTTTTATTTAAAAGTATTTTTATAAAATTTTGCAAGTTTTATCTGCTTTGTTATGCAAGCAACTACTAAATCATATGCCTTCTAAAGCCCTGATAGAATATTATATATTAATTGATATTTTCTATTGTTGACCAATAAAAATACAAATTTGAAAAAGTTGACATCGATAATCACAATAAAACAACTGAAATAGATTTAGAAAGGCTCATACAGGCAAAGGCAATTATCAGTGGATATTTGAAAAGGCAGTAATTTAATACAAATGTATTTCAAGTTCTATAAGCTGCTAAACCACTATGTGTGGAGATAAAATCAACACAGAGAAGTCTGTAACTGCAATAATTTCTACAAGAACATCACTGATTTTGTAATATTCACAATCTTTTCTCCAAAAATAAGATTTCACAATTTTGAATGATCTGAGTACAATGAGGTATAATGATATTAAAATAATTTGCCTAGCAGAACCAATCATGAATATTGTGCATTGGCAATTTTCAGGTCTTCCATTGATTTAAAACAATTAAAAATGATGTACAATAAACATAAATAAGTTGAAGATGTTACAGACAGTGCAAAAATAAAGGTGACTGTCGACTGAGTTCTCAATTCTTCCCATTAAGTTGAAATCATTTCTCTTTTCCTTCCTTAACATTTGAAATTTTAACTCTTCAAACAAAATCAATTAATATGTCATTTTGCCATAGACAGAGTCTGCTTCAATTGTCTACACTTATCTTATCTTACCAAATATCCAACAAACTCCAAAAGTGGCTTCCATACAGCAATAAATAAAAAATAGATTAATATATTTCTCAATCTTTTCTAATGTTTTAAATCAAAAGACTATTTATATTATAATTTTTTCACACAAAAACAGTGATAACTAAACTGGGAATGAATATCAAAATATTTGCCTCATAAATTTACCAATTATCAGAGCCTCATTTTTTGGTCTTTGCTTTATAAGGTTGGTTTAAATAACAGTTAATAACAAACAATAACTTCTGGGAAACTTTAATCAGCTAGCTTCAAAACTACATATATTACTATTTAAGAATGTTTTTTCAGAAAACTCTGGGCAGACAGCTAATCTACATCTAGTAACTAGCACTGTGACTTTAAAACACCTAAAATCTTAGTAGACTAACATAATTATATTCCTAGCCATTAACTCATGATTAGTATTTTATTATAAAATATTGTAAATTGTATTTATGGCAGGGCCTCTAGGGAGAATACATGTAGCTCACGCTAATTTCAAGAGTGTCCCTGCTGAATAAATAAATAAAGCTCATTATTATTATTATTATTATTATTTAAATTATTATTATGTAATAAAAGTAAAAAAATGATAACATAAACTTTATTTAAGTCATAAAATTCCTTAGTTAAACAAATTATTAACAATATACAATTGAGAGCATGAGGAGTATAATATAAGAGTTGACAATGTTATAAACAAAGGAAACAAATAAACAAACAATATTAAAAATTAAATTAAATATACAATATGAAAAATTGGAAAAGTTTGGTTCCTCAATTTATTTTGTATGTTCAAATATCCAATTAAAGTGTTTTTTGAAAACCATTCGGCTAACTACTATTCTGAGCAGTCACACGTACAGTATCTGTAGTGAGTGAAACCTAATTACTTCTTATTTCTTACCTTCAAACACCAATAAAGTGAAAAGGGCATGGTGATAATAACACCGATGTAGCACAGAATTGTGATGATTACACCACACCAACCCATCTCCCCGCCATCTGGCTGGCTTGCTATACAACAGAATGGACACATAATTTAGTACATACAGAAAACTCCAAATTATAAGCCCTTCGTAAGGAGCATCGGATGGGCTTATAAACAGGAGGGCCCATATTTATCTGGGGGGAGGGCTCATAAGTGGAATAAAAAAGCGTTTATAAGCACAGCAGTGTTGATTGAAATATGCTTTTTGTTTACTAAAACTGTTGTACACTTATAGGAACACTAACTGAAACAGTAAAATATTGAACAATTAACTTTAATGGTAATTTGACAAGATAGAAAAATAGAGATAGAGATAATAAGGTAGTAGTAAACTTATTGGCCTGCAAATTTTTCTAATGTTTTGTTTGTCCAAAGTAGTACAACAACGTTCTGTAAGAGTGCTTAATATTAAAAACAAACAAGGAAAACTGAAGGGGGCTTATATCCAGGAGGCTTATAAACCGATATATTTTTTGTTTACTGGTAGATGGGCCTATAAGCAGGGGGGGGGATTATAAGCAGCAGTTTATGGTAATATATTAAAAGTAAATCTTTAGCTCAAGCAAGTTTGTGTAATATGTTTGAAACATCAAAAACAAACCTCTGAAAATGGTGATAAGTCAATTCAATCACACAGTCACAAATGCTAGTCTTATTTCTAAGTAAACACCAAAGTTTTCCCACTTTAGTAGTATTGGTTTGAGACAGGTGAAAGGCCTAACTGGAGATAGATATTGGAATCTCCTGCCTGCTATCTATCTTCCAGTAAGCAACTAGAAACAAGGATTGGAGAGGTTGTCTCTCATTTCTTCTAGGGCTAGAGGTTGGGAGGAGGAGGAGGGGGGGTTCTTATCTTCTAGAGTAGGAAATAGGAACTCCAAGTCTTCTAATATTTAGTAGGGGATGAGGGCTCTATATCTTCTAGGGGTAGGAATTGGGAGAGGGGGAGAGGGGGGGTCTTATCTTCTAGAGTAGGAAATAGGAACTCCAAGTCTTCTAATATTTAGTAGGGGATGAGGGCTCTATATCTTCTAGGGGTAGGATTTGGGAGAGGGGGGGGGGTATCGGTAGGCCGGTTATCAACTAGATCTCTTTTAGGGCTAAGAGCTGGACTCCATATCTTTTTGGGGTGGTGATTGGGAAAGTTATGATTTCTTCTGGGGAAAAGGGTTATGAACTGGTCATGTTTTCTTGAAGTTGGGGTTTGGGGCTATTATTAATCATCTTTTGTGAGAAAAGAGGCTAGGAACTAGTCATCTTGTCTAGATAGAGTTATGGATTTGGGGCTGCTGTGAACCATCTCATCTTGAGTTAAGCAGGTACTACTAAGCATTATATATAGGCATTGGGAGATAATGAATAGTTGATGTATCTGAGATACGTATTTTATCCTGCTTAATCCCCATTTTCAAATTTGATATTTATAAATAATTTAGCAAAATTTTGAAACAATTTTTATTTTTTCAAATAGTATCTCAAAAACCCCTCTGGGAAGAAAATAATAACTAAAAGTATTCTGAAGTAATGAGACATGAGATCTGATACACATGTAGGACTACCTCAAATACAGTATATAAAGATCTTTCACACAAAACTTGAGGGAAATTAAATCAGTCTGACTCTCTGGCTTTGTTACTCGGAAGATCTTGTCATCAATACTTTGGTGGCCAAGTGCGGCAACATAACTTATGTATCATTTCCTTCAGCATAATTAACCAACTAAAGTTGTTTTCTTCTGCAGCCAAAATATTAAAAATTTATAACAAGTTATTTTTACAATAGTTTAATCATGTTGATGTTTTTGTGTAAGCAAGATCCAAAGTTTGATAAAAGCTGGACAGGTTTTAAATTACTCAAAACATAATTACCGTGCTTCAAATAAAATTTGACATTTAAAATATTTTGTAATCTAAATGCAATGAGAAAAACACACTGTGAAGTTCATAGAAATTTAGCTATGTTACTACTGATACTGAATATTTCATCATTCGAATGTGAAAAAAAATATTTTAATTACAAGATGGATGCATTGTTTGTGGGACTCAGCAGTATTCATTCATGGATTCAAGAGAAAACATGCCAGATAATATGAAGGAGAAATTTAAAATTTGATTTACTGTCGGAAATAGTTAATAGGAAATTCAAGTTAAAAGTTTTTCCAAGCTTTTTCTCTGAAATTATTAAAAGATTTATGTTTCATTAAAGTGACCCATAATTTTTATTCAAATTTGCCCAGTGTTCCAACTGTTTGTTAAGTAAAAATAGTTCTGACAATACTTGTTTTTCAACTGAACTACTCCTGAAGTAACATGAAATTTGTGAGTTTTTTGTTTTATTGACATCACAAAGAAGTTTGGCGACAAATATAAACAAGCAAAGTTAGCAGCAAGCGACTGGATTTTAAATGGCTTCAAAAAAGTTAGAGTTTACAACCTCTTCTGTTTTGAACAGTTGTTCAAACACGGGAAGCTTTTCATTATAGCCTGTTTATTCTGTATAATTTACATGTATGTCATGAATGAGTGAATGAGAGAAAGACTGAAGATTTGTAACCATAAGCTACAAACATAAAATGAGCCACAAATCTACTAGACATGGTTTGTATGTTATAGCCAAAGACTAAACCTATAAAATCGAACAATTTTTCACGTGGTCTGAGCTGAGGCACCTCTGTGAAATATAAAACTGCTAACTATTTATAATAAATTTTGAAAACGTCATGTTTTACTATGTCTTTGCAAACATCGACAAAGCACAATTAATTCGATATCAAAAAATTATATTTAAATAACTATCTATGCTGAAGTTCAAGAATGAGGAAAATATTATTACTCGGACCTGGAAGGTGCTTGACCTAATATAATTAATTGCAAAATAGAAAACTTACTACTCATGCATTGTATGGTAGGCATCTCTGTCAACCTGCACCCTGACATTTGGAGCTCTTGTAAAGGAGTGTCCTTCAACGGACTAACCCTCGTTGGATTATGCATTTACTTAAGTAACGCTTGAAAGTTTGTAAAGCGATGATCTAACTTTGCACGAGCGTTCCCTGGTCCCGCCACCTGCACGCAAACACTCGTAACCGAGCGACCACCTGCGGGCTTGGGCAGTCGATCCCCAGAATTCATTACCCTCTTTCATATTGTTCGGGGCCTGAAAGTCTTCAAAATTGTAAACAATGATGCAGAAATTACTCCACACCAGATATGATGGGTAAATGTGCGTGGGACACTGATCTGTTTAGTTACAGATTCATAAATTGTCCCAGAATTAAATGCACTCCTGTTCGTCCGCCATGTTCGTTGTTTGGCGTCCCATAATGCCCTGCGCGCGCTCGTTTTGGTGCGTGCTGCTGGTTGTACCTTTGGCTTTCGAAGTAAATTTTATAGTCTGAAGAAAAATATGTTCGTGATAACAAATATTCATATATATATCATGAACATCATTTCAGTTAATGCTGTGGTTGCTTATGCATTTGAAGGACCAATCAGTAAAACCTATTTGTCTTCACGGGTTCTTACAATGTAACTGCAATGCATTAGTCCATTACACCGATTCTAATTATTTGATAAAGCAGGGTTAAAAGACACGTTATTTGCAGGTCTTTAGATAGATCTCTATTTATTTAGTTAGTGCATACTTGAAATTGTAATAAACCCTCTTCCTTTTATTCCAACGTGCTTCTTAAGTGAAACTTTAGTTGTTGATTGACATTTGGCCAGATGTTTGTACTTTTGTATTGTGAACAAGAGTGACAAGAGAAATAACTTAAAAGTTAGTTAAGCAATTTTATGAAATCTGTCTTCTCAATTAAAAAAATATCAGACAAAATTAAGTTCATTTTGAAGTTCTTTTAATTAGTCAGAAATTCTAATATACTATCGTGACATAGATGTTGTTATCAAGTGAAAACAGAACTTTAAATAGTTTCAAACATAACTGAAAGTACAAGGATACACTAAATTCAATGCAGTTCTTTAGTTATCATGCACTTACTGCTTTTCTGCGTGGGGGGTGGTAATCATTGAAGCGCCGATCCCCCCAGGGGGATACTCCCCTCGGGTGGGGATGTGTGCATGCGGTACACTCTGTAAAGCCCCAGGGGCGGGGGAGAACACTTGCCTGGGAACGAGAACAATTCTCGTATGCCAATCAACGCTGAATGATTGGCCTACTGCTATTGGTTTAGTGTTCTCCCCCGCCCCTGTAAAACCCTGAACCGTTTTCAGACCCAACCCATTTTCAGACTTGACGATATATAACTGATACCCGTTTTCAGCGCCGCAAAATGTTTTTCATACGCATTGCCGCATTTCCAAAAACGGTATCCGATTTCAGATCAAAATATCAAAATCTATACCCAAATTCAGAGCAAAACGGCTCTAAAAACCCTGCAGTCAGTTACTGAACATATTAAGATATGAAGCTTTCAGTATCATATTAATAAGTCCATATGATTTAAAATTTTTATTGGTGAAATAGTAGCCTGTGTGACAGACTCACATGGGGGGTAGGGGGGAGAACAGGAAAGACGAAAATAAGGCGCGCGTAGGAGTTATAATCAGTTCAGATCAGCGATCAATAGCGCGCGCGGCCGGGTTTTGTTTTATTCAAAGTGTACAAGAGAGAAGATGGAGCCGTACCAGGCCTCACGCAACCATATTTTAAAGTCTGCTCGTGCCGTTTATCGCTGCATGCCACGCGCGCCTTATTTTCGTCTTTCCTGCCCCCCCTCCCCTCCCTCCTCCCTAAAGTGGGCGGAACGGGTTAAACAGTGGTTGATTACAGACTCACATTCCCTCGCTACGCGCCTCTCCCTCACACGTATTCTACCTCCCGCACCAGACCTCACGCAACTAACTGTTTATCGCTGCCACGCGCGCCTTATTTTCGTCTTTCCTGCCCCCCCTCCTCTCTGACTCCAAACTACTACTTATCTGCACGTAGCCGTTGCTCTGCTCTATTGGACAGATTTGCAACCGCAATGGCACGTGCAGAGTTTGGCTGGACGTGTCTGGAGTGAGAAGAGTTACAAACTAGATTTAAAGTATATGTAGTAGATACTTTATTTCCAGAGCCAATAAAGTATGTATCAGTGTCTTGTTAAAAGGGCAACATTAGCAACGGCATTAAGTTTTAATTTGATTACTTATGTTCAGTATTAGTAACTGAAAAACGTACTGTTCACAAAGTTTCTGGATCTAATGATCCAAGATAATCTTCAATGGAACAAGAACATCGAAATCAGTGTCCACCAGCAAAGCGTCGAAACGTCCCCACATCATCTAAACGTTACGTCGGGGATTTAAAACAGCTTCTTCTTCAGTATGACCCCTACTTTAAATTTTATAACAATAGTCAGTTTTTTTTAAAAACAATCACATTAGTTCATTTTGTGTTAGTTTTTAATAATTTTTTCCAGCTTTTTTCATTTGTAATTTCTTGTAAAACCTGTAAGCCCAGATCCAAGGGCTCAAATATTATTTCAAGTAAATGGTCACTTTTACTGAACCTTGATAAAAAGCAGTTCTATGCCGTTAATGTTTGAGACATAATCGGAATACTACTCTAACACTCAATTAGGGTATTTTTAAGTGTTTAAATGGACTGTAGATAACGGAGTGAACTGAATGTTCTAAGTTTATTGGAAAGCTGCCGAAGTGGAAATGTAATTTTTTTGTCATGCTTACTTTACTATTCAATCGGTCATGTTTTCCGAATAACACTACAAATCTATAGATTTGGCTTTTCAAATTTTTCTCCCAGACCGGTTTTGAGTTACCCAACGGACCGTACAGATACATCAGTTTGATCGTAGCTTCATGGGCGGAACGAACAATATAAAAAGGTTATATGTGAACATTAAATGAGCTGGCCAACAAACCAGCCCAGCCCTCCCTCTGCCCCCCTCCCTCTGCAAAAAAGAATAAGAGGGAAAAAAAACCTCTACAAAACCAAATAAAAAAACCCAAAGCGACAACAAATAATTAAAATATGGAGATATAAATTTAAAGA